>CM060867.1:12647940-12664883 GCA_030737845.1 Acorus calamus | reverse complement strand
ACCTCTAGCAACAAGACGAGCCTTATGTCGTTCAATGGATCCATCATGTCGATGCTTGATCTTGAAGATCCATTTGCAACTTATAGGTGTAACGCCATCCGGAAGTGGAACAACATCCCAGGTTTGTGTCTGCTCAAAAGCCTGAAACTCCTCATTCATGGTCTGCTGCCATTCAGGGTACTCAACTGCCTCTCGATAGGATCTGGCTCACGATGGACATGGATAGCGGTGAGATAAGCTGGAACTGTGGAGAATAGGTACTCACTGAAGCAAAGCCAAATCGGTCAGGTGGTCCAGAGTCAAAACTGAAGCGAGTAGGTGGATGACGCTCACGCTGAGGGTAGCGAGTCGAGGGACGAGGATCCACATCAGAGGGAGGTGCGTCAGTCGTGGAAGGCGGAGTACCAGCGGAGTCATCTGTGGGAGAAGCAAAAGGAGACACAATAGGAGGAGAACCAGGAGGATCAGGGGAGTTGGCTGCAGGAGTGCTGAGATGAGGCTCAGAGAGAGTAGAACTAGGAGTGGATTCAAGCACAACAGATGGCCTGAGAAGAGGTAGAGACTCAATAGGGGAGGTATGAACAGGAGAAGGCATAGAGGAAATGCCTGAACATGAGAAGGCAAAGGAGGAGAGACCTGAACAGAGAAGGCACAGGAGGGGGGAGGCAGTGGGTGTAGAAGAAAAATAGGGAACATCCTCGACAAATGACACATGATGAGCAAGCCGAAAACGATCTCCAACAGGATCGTAGCAGCGATATCCCTTGTGTTCGAAACTAATCCCCAAGAATACACACTTGACTGACCGAGCAGCCAACTTGGTGTGTTGATGAGAAGGGAGAAGCACGAAACAAGTACATCCAAAAGTGCGAAGTCTACTATAATCAGGTTTGGAGGAGTAAAGGCGCTCATGAGGAGTCATACTAGAGAGGACAGAAGAGGGAGTGATATTGATAAGATGAACAGATAGAAGAGCAGCCTCAGCCCAGAATGTACTGGGGACTGAAGAAGAAAGTAAGAGGGAACGAGCGGTCTCAAGAATATGGCGATGTTTTCTTTCAGCGACACCATTCTGCTCATGAGTATAAGGACAGGATTGCTGAAAAAGAGTGCCATGAGATTGAAGAAGAGAACGCATCGTGGAAGAAATATATTCTCGATCACAATCAGACCTGAAGATTTTGATGCGAGTCTGAAACTGGGTGTGAATCAAAGTGGTAAAAACCTCATATATTTTAGGGACCTCAGATCGATGACGCAATAAATAAATCCAGGTAAACCGAGAATAGTCATCAATAAAACTGATATAATACGAAAAACTACTCTTTGATGTGATATGAGAAGGACCCCAGATATCAGAATGAACAAGTTCAAATGGACTAGAGGACTGATGATTACTAGAATGGAATGGAGTAGCAACAGGTTTGGCCAATTTACAACCCTCACAAACAGAAAGAGGAGAAAAGGAAACACGACCTAAATCACCAGATTGAATAAGGGTTTTAAGTCGAGACTCAGAAACATGACCTAACCTTTTATGCCACAAATCAGCATCAGAGGTGACAACTCCAGAGAAAGCTGAGGGATCGGGTACAGAAAGATGAAGATACTCCACATAATATAGTCTGCCAATACTATGACCAACACCAATCCTCTGCCCTGAATGTGGATCCTGCACAGAACACCCAGAAGAGGTAAAGGTAACAGTGAATCCAGAATCACACAGTCGACTAATAGACACAAGATTCAAGCAAAGATCAGGAGCATGCAAAACAAATGGCAATGAAAGTCGGCCAGTAGGGTCAGAGGTGGTGGTAATCGATCCACACTGCGTGATGACTAAAGGAGAGCCATTAGCAGTATGAATCGATTGTAGGTGAGAGGGTGCAAGTGAGCATGCAGTGAGGACAGAACTATCAGGTGTCATGTGATGTGAGGCACTTGAATCAAAGATCCAATAAACAGGAGTACCCATAGTAGAAGACAATGCAAAGGGAGTAGAAGAACCAGGAATAGGCTGCTGCAGAATCAGGTGGTCGAGACACTGACTGATCTGATCAGGCTGACCCAATTGTGGCTGAATGGAGGCAAGCGGAGTAGCAGTCGCAACGTCAATAGGAGGAAGACGATGTCCATGTCTTCTCGGTCTATGACGCTTTTTAGTAGGTCTTCGTATATGGAGATCCACAACAGGAGCGGCCCCCAAGATTCCCTCATAGATGAAGGACGAAGATGACTGAGGAGACGCCATAGAATAGTTGCCTTTTTTTTCTAAAGACGAGATGATGATGTCGGAGATGAAAAATTGATCAAAATGGACTCCTCGAACACCTTAATCAGACTGCCAGAGAGGAAGTTATGACCGATTTAGTGATTCGAAGTCTCGAGGCCGGGAGGCGGCAAAGGGCGGCCGGGGAAGCCGCAGGGCGATCGGAGATGACCAGAGGTGAAATCTGGATCTGGTCGGATCGGGTGACCGGGCCGGGTTGGGCCGGGCCAGGTTTCTGGGTCGGGTCCCGGAACCGGGTCCGGAGCTGGTACCGGGTCGGGTCTCGGGTTTCCGGGTCGGGTCCCGGAACTGGGTCCGAAGCTGATACCGGGTCGGGTCTCGGGTTTCCGGAGCTGGTTCCGGATCGGGTCTCGGGACGAATTCCCGGGGGATGCTGTCCGGGACAGATTCCCGGGGGATCCGGGATGCTGTCCGGGACATATTCCCGGGAGATCCGGGATGTGTCCGGGACAGATTTCTGGGAGACCCGGGAAGCTGTCCGGGACAGATTTCCGGGAGCCAACCCAGATCCTACACGCGCGGGCAGGTTGCGGACGGGGCACCGGCAGGGCGCGGGCGGGCTGGGCGGCGCGCGGGCAGGCTTGGCGGCGCGCGGATGGGGCGCGGCAGGGGACGCGCGGGCAAGGGGCACGCAGGCAGGGGCACGCGGGCAGCAGCAGGGGCGCTCGCGGACAGGGCGCGCGCGGCAGGGGTGCTCAGGCAGATTCCCGGACGCGGCAGGCAGGCGCTCGGGGCAGCTTCCCGGGCGCAGCAGGGCAGGCGCTTCAGCAGCAGGGGCGCTCGCGGACAGAGCGCGCGCGGCAGGGGCGCTCGGGCAGGTTCCCGGGCGCGGCAGGCAGGCGCTCGGGGCAGGTTCCCGGGCGCGGCAGGGCAGGCGCTCGAGCAGGTTCCCGGACACGCGCGGCAGAACCCGGCGCAGCAGGGGTGCGGCAACGGCAGGGTGGGGTTGGGCGGCGCGGCGCGGCAGGGTGGGGTTGGGCGGCGCGGCAGGGTGGGGTTGGGCGGCAGGGTGGGGTTGGGCGGCGCGGCGCGGCAGATGCGGCACGACGATGACGACGACGACGACGACGGCAATGAAGGATTCCAAAAAAAAAAATTAGAGTTTGTGAGGTGGTAGCTCTGATACCATGTTACGAAGAGAGAATGGAATAATGGGAATCCTTGGATTCCACTTAGGGTTAAATCCCTTTATATAGACAAATGAATAAGAGTTACACGTGTAATGCACTATACACATAATGAGATGACACATTTAATCTAACACTTGCTTTGTATATGTTTATATGTTCTAGTGGGATTATAAAACATAATTTATAATTCGATTTCGTTTGATTCGGCGTTTGGTACGGGTGTAATTCGGTTCAATTTGGTTTAGCACGCAAAACCGACCTAATAAAACCCTAATTCAGACATCCATTCACTTCTTTAAAACTTCGAATTCTTGAAATGTGAATGACAAAACGCACACGTTTCAATCAAGAACCATCACTATTATTAATTCCTGGAGTTCATCGGATCATCTTCAACTCTTCAATGGCGTCCATCTACCAAAAAAAAAACTCTTCAATGGCGTCCGTCATCCATGTCAATTCGTCAGCCCGCGCGACCTCAGCGAGTACTCCCTGATGAGCTTGGAGAACGCCGAGTCCACCCTCTCCAGCAGATTCTCCGGCGCGTCGAATTCATGCACTCTCCCTGCTCGACAAATCGTCCCAACAAACAAAAATAAAAACAACATCGATTACATATGCGCGCCTGCGCAACGCGAAAACGAGGTTACCTTCGCTGAGGACGAGGACGAGATCGCTGTCTATGACGGTGTGGATCCTGTGCGCGATCGTGACCACGGTGCGGTCCCTGAACTCCTGCCGGATGATCTGCTGGATGACGCCGTCGGTGGCAGAGTCGACGGAGGCGTCGCTTCGTCGAGGACTAAGATGCTGCTCCTCCTCAGTAGGGCTCGTCCGAGGCAGAACAGCTGCCTCTGGCCGACGCTCCAGTTCTCTCCGTTCTCCACCACTGCAAGAAATTTGAAAAAAAAGAAGAAGAGATTTTTTAGACTCAAGAACGATTTTTGGTGAGTTGATGGAGTGAATCGACCGACCTGGTGAATCGAGCTTCTTCTCCTTTGCGCGTATTACATCACCCAGTTGGCATTTATCCAGAGCCTGAACATGACAGGTAATTCAGATCCTATGTTTAGCATGTGTAATATTTGATTGCGGCCTTGACTTCTATGATATTTTTATTTTTCTTTGTCATGATTGAAGTTTTCTGAAAACGGCACATTGAACTTAATAAAAAAAAAAAACTCATGTTATAATTTTGATGTGATGCTAGAAATTAATTCAAATGTGCAGTTACTCGTTTGGACATATTTTTGTTGTGTATGTAAAATTGAGAATCCCCACATAGTTTTTGCATTTAGGCCCTGTTTAGAATCAATGGTTAAACTGATTTCGCATCTGTGAAATCAGTTTTCAGATAATCAATTCCAAATGGTTTGTTTTTAAATTTTAGCTTTTGGTTTGGATTTTGATTTTTTATGTGAGAGTAAACTGATGTAGTCAATTCTACATTATAGTAGTATAGTTTTCAACAATAATAAATGATCTAGGATGTAGTTTACTTGCCTCCCATACTCTATCATCTTGGTGTTCTTCCAATGGGTCTAGATTGCCTCTTACTGTGCCCTCGAACATTGTTGGGTCCTGTGGAATGATGCTAAGCCTGGATCTGAGGTCATGAAGGCCTATCTTGCAGATATCCACATCATCAATCACGATGCTCCCTTCTCTCGGTTCCACAATGCGGAAAATCGCCTGAATGAGAGTTGATTTCCCACTACCCGTTCGTCCTACAACCCCCACCTTCATCTTTCCTGGAAATGTACATGTGATGTTCTTCAATACAGATGGTAGATGTTCAGCATAGCGGACCTGCGGCAAAATCACACTTGTATTAAATTGTTGAAATCTTGCATTTTTATATGCATCAGCTTTATGTATGTTTTAATCATAGCAACAGGTGAACATGATTATATTGTCAATCAGTTCTCATGTGGATGCAGGTAAGAGTTAAAGTTGTAGTTACCAATATTTGTTATTAGACTGCTATGGGTTGAAACTATTTTCATGGTTATTTTTAAAATTCTGGTTGATGTAATCGATGCTCAATGGATTCCCGCACCGATTAAAGCCAACAAACAAAATTCAGTTAGTTGCACATACTTCAGATGATTTTTGAGTTTTTCATGTACCAGGTTTGGCATTTTTTTAAGATTGCTGCATCCCAGTTGATCAGGTATCATGTTTATGGAAGCTATTTAAAAAGTTATGCATTGTTCACAGGCCAGAAACGTGAAATCCAGTTTTTTATTACTCTAAAAACCACTTTAAGATGATACTGTTTGAATTGAGTTTTCATTTTGCTGAAGGTTCTCCTCGGCTTAATGTTGGAGTGTTCAATTGTCTACAAAAGCTGTTTGGTTATGGTTTTCCATGAGTAGTTCCTACTATCCCATTTGTTCGGCCTTTAAAATATAAGACCTGGTGTTCTTGCCCACATTCATTCCATCACTTTTTTTTTGCCATTTCAATATCACGCGA
The DNA here is from genome assembly GCA_030737845.1 of Acorus calamus. NCBI lineage: Eukaryota > Viridiplantae > Streptophyta > Magnoliopsida > Acorales > Acoraceae > Acorus > Acorus calamus. Next base: position 12,658,985 of record CM060867.1, on the reverse strand, counting down.
TTAAGTTAGATGCTATACCTGCAGATTCTTGAAAGATATAGTCCCAAAAGCTGGCCAATTAGGTGGTGGTCTACATTCCTCAATCACCAATGGAGCTTCACTAACAATTCTTGAATATTGCTGAATTCTTTCTACTGATATCATCTTATTCTCTGCATTGCAAATGTTCCAAATGACAGATGCTTGTAGCACGTTGAGATTAAGACCGTATGTTACAGCCAGTCCCGCTAGACCTGTATGATCAGTGGTATGAAATAAGCTCTTGTCAGTATTTGTCATACATAACAGAAAAGTTACCCAACAACTGAAGTACATATTACTTGGACTGATAATGCCTTCCGGGAGGCTCACAAGCAAGACTAACGAAAATGCAAAAACAAAATTTGATAGCAAGTTGAGCCTGAAAGAGAGCCACTCCATTGCGGAGACATTGTGGAACCATGGCCTGGAGTGGTTGTCGATGAGGTTAAGATTCGCGTTTATGAAACGATCTTCCTGATTAAAGGCCCTTATTGTTGCAGCACCTGTAAGTGATTCTGCAAAGTGATGCAGGATGGGAGCTCTTTGAATTCCTGCTAAACGAGCAAGTTCTCTTGCTGTTGGTATATAGTATTGCTGCAAAAACAATTATCAAGTTTCTGAAATAGAAAACATAAGAAATATTTTTAATAATCCTTCTCTATTAAGCAATTAGAACACATTCCTGAGTTTCTTAATTCTTAATTAACTTACAATATTATCATAAACCTTTTGCCTTCAAAAATCACTCATAAATAAGATGGGAAATTGTTGTCTAATAATAGGTTAGTTTTCACAATTTCTGTTGAGTAAATGAAAGATTTTTATTATTTGGTGTGATGTATATTATTTTCATAAACCATCACCACATTGCTTTAAGGCGATACCTGATACCATATGCAGATCGCTGTCACCGGAATGAATATTGCAAAAACTTGCCATGCTACTTGTGACATAACTGCAATTGTCCCCAGAATTTGTATCACTGAGAAAGCACACCAACCCAATTTGTTTGGCATCTCCAAGTCTAAAACACTTTGGTCCATTGACACCTATCAAAAGAAAGTTCATCATTCTTGAGGTTCTAATTCTTCTGATGTCATATAGACATGAGCTGAGTGTATTTTTGTGCATATACTAACCCTGTTTAGTATTCTCCCAGTTGGCGTTGAATCGAAGAAAGACATTGGAGCGTGAAGGATGCTTTGAAGCATGTTCATGAAGAATTTTTGGGATGTTCTTAGGCCAACTATTGCTACTAGTGATGCTCGGACAAGCACACATAGTGCGCTTCCAACAGAGAGCAGAATGTAAACCATGAAAAGGACATTCATTGTCACTTTGGATTCTGAGGTTTTCGTGGGAGGAGAAGCCCATGTTATCCAGTAGTTGCTTGCAATCTGCAATGTTTGGAAGAGTGACTGTGCAGTTAATATGATTGGAACAAGTGCTCCACCCTTCACTGCTGTCAAGTAAGCCCAATAGACATCTTTGCCTATGCTTCCTTTCTCTCTTTCTTCATCTTGTGTCAATCTCCCTCCTTTATCTGTTCTCTCTATCTCTGGGCACAGATTATGTCCAGAGTTATGTTTATCGCCATTCTGAAACTGCACCGTCACTGTAGATTCTGAATCTGTATCCATGTTATCATCTGTTAAAAGTTTCATTGCCCTTCTGCTTGAAATTTCAGCACTTTGGATGGTCTCAAGTGCTTGACTATGAGCTCCAACTAACACCTCAAACCCTACATTTTGTTGTAGAAGTTCATCAAATTTTCCTGCTTGTGTGATCTGTCCATTCTGCATCACCTGTAAAAGAGCATATTTCATTAATAAAATAGTCCAAAACCTTTATTGCGAGTATCAAGAAAAATCTCTGTTTGATTTAGCACTGCTTCTGAAAGTTCTGCACTCTCTTTTCAACATCATTATATCTGTGGAACAGCAATCTTTTGTTTTTTTTAATGTTATTACACGTGAAATAAACGTGCTCAATTGAATCTGTCAAACGATATAGATAAGATTTACCAGAATGAGGTCTGCTGCTGGAAGGAACTCAACTTGGTGGGTAACATAAAGTACAGTCTTCTCTTTGAGCATCCCCATCAGGCAGTTCTGCACATCATATAAGTTTTAGCTTATTCCATGCTGACAAAGAATAAGCGTTTTATAGGGGTATCAAATGAATGGTGCTAACATACATTAGAAATTTTTATTTCACAATGACAGAATTTAAATCTGCTGTTTATTGATGATCACAGCGCTGTGATCTCACAGATTGATGCTATTCCAAATAAGAAAAGTATGTGGAAAAATGAAGAACCTTGAATAGTTGGGTGCCAGTGTGAGCATCTACAGCACTAAAAGGGTCATCGAGAAGATATATATCCGCATCCTGGTAAACCGCTCTTGCAATTTGTATCCGTTGCTTTTGACCTCCACTCATATTGATGCCTCTTTCTCCAATTTCTGTCAGGTCCCCTGTGGCAAATAGTTCAAAATCTTTCATCAGAGCACAAGCTTCAACTGTCTTTTGATATTTCCCATTATCAAAAGGTTTCCCAAAGAGAATGTTCTCCCTGACATTCCCTGTCAATATCCAAGGTGACTGAGGAACATAAGCTTTAGTGCCACTAATTTTCACTTTCCCTGAAAGCTTTGGAATCTCTCCAAGTATGCAAGATAGCAGACTAGACTTCCCCGAGCCAACCGCCCCACAGATGGCCACTTTCATCCCTCTCTTAATGTTAAGATGTATGCCACATAGTGTTGGTCCGTCAGAGCTCCCCATGTCCCAACTAAACCTTCCATTGTCGATCTCAATCTCAAACTCCGCTTCATTCCTCGGAAGAGACTCAACTGCATCTGAATGAATTTCGTCTTCCTGGAGGTATGATGCAATTCGATCCCCAGAAACTTTAGCCATAGCCAGCGCCGAGAGCAAGTCTGGAAGATTAAAAATCGGGTCCTGCAACATTCGAAATGTTGCCAATGCAGAGAGCACTCTGCCTGCTGTTAGAGGAATCCCCATCAGAATGCATGCACCGAAGGTTGCTGCTGATATTAATGTGGGTGATCCCCAAAAGATGAACGCTGAGAGCGCATTTAAACGGGCTGACTTCCACAGCCAACTACATTCAATTTTTCTTAGCCCATCCAGTTTGTGGAGATACCGCATGTCCCAGGCTTGAAGTTTCAGAGATCTCATGTTTCGGAGGACCTCTGAAGTTGCTTTCATGCGTTCGTCCTTTGCTTCCATGATCTTTGATTGCAGTCTCTTCTGTATTCTTGTAAGAGGTACATTGCATGCCATCACCAAGGCTGTTGCAGCTAATCCTGCCAACGACCCAAGGCCTAGATTTGTGTAAAGGACATATATGGCGAGCGAAATCTGTATGGGAAGCATCCATATTGTGTTCGCATACCACATTAAGTCTGTGATTCTTTGGATATCGACACTCATATAATTGATGATTTCTCCACTTGTATGGCCCTGACGAGACTGGCTTGAAAGGCGCAGACCCTTTTTGTATATTTGAGATATTAGAGCCGCCCTGAGCCGGCACCCTAGTTGCCGGGCTCCGAAGATCCATTGCCTCTGAGTCACCACTTCAATCATTTTAGCACTCAGGAATGCAAGCGCAAGAAGGTACCCACTCTTTAAACTCCGATTCTTCTTGTCATTCAGGAATTTTACGAAATCATCAATCAAGGAAGGTCCAACATAAGAGGTGGCTGCACTTACAACGGCGAAAGACGCATTTATTGCAGCTTTTCGCCTTACAAAGATAAAGATTGCTTTGTAGATAGATGAAGGATTGTGTGAGCCATCATTTCTCTCCTTGGCATTGTTCAGGCTGTCATCAAAAGAATGAGAGGAAAACTTGGCGGAGTCCTTTACATCAACATCTGGTATTTCATCCTGCTCAAGAGGTTTCTTGATCCCCGCAGCGAAGAGAGGGTTGAGCCATGAGAAAGTGACTAGCTGGATAAAAGTTGCTCTCCCATATGGGGAATCCCGTTTGTCTTCTGTTGTTTCATGCAGAAGAGGATCTGTGAGTCCATTCCAGGACACGCTGATGCCTGTTCTTCCTCTAATGGAGATGACGAACAGGTACATGCACGCCAGCACATTAAGTAGATCCATGCAGTCATCCATTCGCCATAATCCTCCATTGGTGATGATGGAAGTTATATCCAGAGCTGTGAAAACTATTGACTGAATGAAGCAACATATCCACCATGCTCGTATTATCCAAGGAATCTTTAATGTTCCCACTTTCTGAAAATGGAGAACCACAATCGATGTGATTAACCATGTAACTGTCTGTGTGATTTCTGCTAGAAAAAATGGAAGATTGTTCTCCACTGGGATTTTATTGTGTTTCAATATCAACAGAAGTCGTATGAAGTGACTCGCTGATAATGCAATGCAACAGCCAATGGTTACTCGATACAGGGGGCTACAAGTTATATATTCCTCCCTAGTGTACATCTCTGCTTTGTTTTCTGTATTTTTTGATCCCCATATGCATTGGATGACTCTTTTTTGTAGGAACTGAACTAATAAGCTTCCAAGGAAAACAAGTTGGAGAAGCACGACGACATCCCAGGAGGATAAATAGCTTGTCCATGTTGGTGTTTCCAAATATCGAAGAAATTCAAACTCTGCCAGGCATGAAACAATTACAGTGAAGGAGAGGCAAATATAGAAAATTTGATGCATCATGCAAGTATCTAAATTTCTTCCTTCTCCACATATTGAAAAGGTTTCTGAAGCAGAGTCTAAATAAATGCATCCATTTCAGTGAGTCGCCTTAATGCAGTTTTATATATACTGGTTTTTTCATGGTTTCCTTTTTTTATTGTGGTAATTTTGATAAATTATTTAGTTTACTGTTGACATGCTACATCCAATATATGAGTAGTGTTCTAATTCTTTGAATCTTATTTCCCCTTCTATTTTGGTGTTTGAATATTTAAATAAACCAGTAACTTCTTTAAATTATGCAGACTGTCAACAAAAACTTTGAAATTTGAAATTAAACTGTTCAAAATGTGTTGGAGACAGCAACCATTTTCCTATATAAATCTGAAGTTTAGGCTGAGATCAATATTTGCTACTGTAATGCAATCTATTTGAGATTGGTTCAGCTAGTATTAATAAGATCATGAGACAAAATGGTGGTAATGTACCTCTACAACGTCTAGGAAATACTCCTAGAAAACTGACTGCAATGAAATGGACTGGAATTCGAAGAAAATCATATACACAACTTCAACCAGTACTTGCGGACAGCCAGATACAAATACTTATGCTCTACAGGCTTGAGAGATGAGCATTGGAATTTTATTCTCATGGTGAATAAGACAGAAGCAAGAAAGGAAAAAAAAAAGGGATTAGGCAGAGAAGAACAATCAGGGAGCTCAAAATTTACTTTGGTATTATTTTCAAGTGGAGTCCTTGGACCTTTCTCCACAAAAGTGCATTATGAGATCTGTCTCCTAGATTTCAATTTTAGTCCAGTTTGTTAAGCCATGCCATATTGTCACATTACGAGCCCCTTGTGTATCTTTTCAGCCACAAACTAGTTCACTTGTTCCGAAAAGTTAAAAACTAAAATTTGAAAACACCCATTTAGAACCGATTATCAGAAAATTGATTTTTCAGCTGATGACTGGTTCCAAACGCAACCAGTGCAAAACCAATTCACGGCTGAACTATGGCACCCTAGAGAACGGACCTTTAAAAACACTATATAAACAGTTTCTTCTAGTGCTGTTGAGTGAATGCAACACATTGATGAAAACACCACCCAATCACTGCACACTTCTAAGTTTTTGTTTCACATTCTAGTACCATTCACCAAACAACCCAAACATATATCAACCAAGATTTTCATAACTACAGTTTCATGAGAGCTTACTTGATGCATCCGTGAAAGTCCCATACATGTCTCCTCCTCTCCCTCTCTCTCACACACTATCCCCCAAAGAAAAAGGAAGAGAATCTGACTCTCACTGAGCCCTCTATATCAGGTGATGAAGAAACCCTGTGAATCCCTCTCCAGCCAATGAGGGTGATTTTTTTTTTTTTGGCTCGGAACAATCAAAGATGTTTTTTTTTGGATTATTTTGGGGCGGCTTTTTTGGCCGATTGTTTTGAACACAAACGGCGGTGCGTACGTGTCTCGCATGATATTGGCTTATTAGGTGTTCGCATGCGCACTCTGTGTATTATTATAATATTATTCACGGTCATTGGGTTTTTGGTTTGTTCTGTACGGATGGGGTTAATTGGAATAAATTCTCTCTTATGCTGAAATCCTACTTGGAAGTGGTGTGACATGTGCAAGTGATTATAGCTAGTATTTTATTATGGTGTTTGTTTTGTGTGTTGGGGTTTTCTCGTATGAAGTGCTTGGGGAGCAAGTTATATTGTTGTGACATTTAAAAACATTGGAAATGTTGCAGAAAATCATTTTTTCTAACTCATTTTCAATTTACATATATTTTGTTTTTTTAAAATAGTATAATTTATCTGATGAATTATATGTTTATACAAAATTAAAGACAGTCTGATGAATTAAATGGATCTATTTATAAAAAAAATGTGAATTTTTTAATTAGATATATATTTCGTTAATGTGAGTACAATGTTAACAAGATATGTTAGACTAGAAATAGGACTAGAAAATAGACTATGAGTGATGTAATGTTTTAAGTTTTTTTTAAAGACATTTGAATCATTGTAGTGTTTCCACCGTAAAATTATTAACAATATATGTCATAAAAATGTCATTTTTGACACTCAAAAGTCAAACAGTGGTTTAACTAATCCACAGATAATTGAATTAGAATATTAACTACTTGTAATTGATAATAAAATCATTACATAAAATATTATTAAACAATAGATATATCGATTAATGTTCATTTTTATATCACCACATATTGTACTTGAGAGTAAAATTGGTATTTAAAAAGAGATGTTCAAAATTTACCAAATATCAACCAATGATTAAAAATGATTTATACAAAAAAGGCCCAAAAAGTTGAGTCTGTGTGCGCCTTTTGGCTTCCTTAGATGACGCTGAAAAGTCACTTATTAGATCCACTTTTTTCTGTGGTTTTGTCATTTGTGAATCAAATTTAAGAGAGGCAGGGTAGAAAATGTTTCGGGGGAATGTAGATAATCAAAATCAGATGACCTGAATATTAGGGCACCACCATGTGATTCAAAGCAAAGCTGCAAAGGATATAAAGCTAACAAAGGGGAACATGAAAAGATAAGGTAGTGCCATAAAAAGGAAATAAATAAAAGGAGCCAGAGAGGATAGTTTTGTAATGTTATGTGAAACTGGGTACCATAGTTGGATTTTGGAGACCTGAAAAGGTCTGCATGATGAAGACTGATTTTGACATCACAACAAATTTTACTTCTTGCTGTTGGAATCTCTCTGTGTACTGTACAGCCAGTCATTCTTGAAGAAGTTACGTCCATGGTAGATTCAAATTCATGTTTTTGTATTGCAATATCACTGAAGAGGGTGCAACTTCGGTCGATTGAATCAAATCCAAACTTTTGAAAACTTTTTTTCATATTTGGATCAATATTTGTTCAACAGGGTGAAAATTAATTAAATGGATCTAAATTGGAATTATTTCACATTCCAAAAAAAAACTGAATTAATCGAACAAAATGAACCAAACTTCTCTGCTAGTTAGTTATTTATCCATATTGTAGAATCATTATTCATTATTTTGTGAAACTTTATTTTGAATTAATTAGTGTTGGGAGAGTGAATAGTTGATTAGAACATGATGAGCAACTCTGGTTTGGAAAATATTGATAGCTGAAGCTGATTTCTAAACCATGTTTTATGTGATGTTAAAAAAAGTATCATGTCTTTTTTTTTTTTTTTTTTTTTTTTTTTTTGTGGAGCTAATTAAAATTTCTGTTTCATATTAGCTCCACGTAACTTCAAAAAAGAAGAGAGAATCGTCTAAGTGTCTTCTAGACTGAGACTGCATGTCAAAAATCACTCATTAGAGCGAGCTGGAATGTTTTATATGACCGTCAATAAGTGAATAAGAATATATTTTTTGCATAGATATACGCGATATTTGAGTCTATATAGATCAATGACAAACCAACAAGTGATGTATTAATGAATTGAATCATGACATGGACGAGATCAAAGATCTAGCACGGACTTTCTAATTTTGTCACATGTCTCAAACCAATTTAATCTAAACTCGGTCTAACCAACTCATGAGATCATAAAATGCTTCTCCAAAAAAATTCCAAACCAAAAAAAACACTCCTGAGATCTTTTAATTATCATTTCTGAACTTACCAGTACAAGGATAAGAAACACGTGACGCACTTACCTCCTTACCACTCAATTCATTCATCAGCTCGAATAATTTTTTTTATAGAGAACTCGCAAGTCGTAAGTCATATCATTTTTCATCCTATAACACACATCACACATCACTGGTCATAGCACAACGATTAGGATTTATCTCTCTTAAGAATAAATATCGATACCGTGTCTTAACGTCAAATTAACTCTTTTTAATAAAAATCTACAAAAATTAAAAATTTATAACACAGACACACGTGGATTTACAAACACGTGTCGAGTACCAGGTCACACAATGCCCCAAAACGTCGCTTCACCAAAGCAAACAAATTGTTCCCCCAAATCCTAAAACAAACATTCACAAAACCAAAGATTTTTGGATGGATTCACCAAAAAAGTCAACAAAATTCCTGCACCGTATATTTATATAAAAAAAGACGCCCACCGAGGAATTTTGTCGTACCAACTTTCTCTCCCAACTTGACGTACAAAACCACGTGCTCTTGTCGACGTGGCGTGCCGTGAACCGACCAAGGTGTCTACAGGGAATGTACGGTGTTTGATGAGACATGACTTGGGTGGGGTGGGGTGGGGGTCCCACGTTTTTATTTTGACTGGAGGCTTGAAGTTTTCTCTTGGGTTCATTGACAGCCATTTTTTTATTTTTTTATTTTACAACCAGGTTGACATTTTTTTTTTTACAGCCAATTTTTTTATTTACTTTTTCTACATCTTTAATAGTCACGTTTTTTCTTTCTTTTCTTCCAAACTTACACAGGTCGTTAAAGATTTTGTTTTTCTACCGTTCAAGTCATATATGTCTCCTTTTTTTAAATCTACCTGTATTAGGATCTAAAAAATATGTATATTTTTTATATGTTTTTAATCTGTTTTTTTAAATATCAACTGTGATTGAATATTTTATTTTGTTATTGTTGTGACAGCCCGTGTCTCAAAACGCCGACATGTGCACGTCACTAATGCTCTGATACCAACTGTGGCGGTCCGTGTCCCAAAACGCTGACACGAACACGCCACGTGCCTAAAAACACACCATAGACTCTTTTAAAAAAAAAACATCGAAAAGTCCACCCTATATAATCACATATGATAACAACCTTGCGATAACAGATAATCAACAAGATATATATAATCACCTTATATAAACTCACCCAGAAAGTTTAAGCAATCAATAGAGCAGCTAACACACCTCATATACAGTCATCCATATATACAGAGCGTTTAATATAGGCATGGTTCGTTAGACCAGCCTCTACCAAAATAATCATATACAGATCCAAAACATCAAACTATACACATCTATATATATCTATCACCAGCTGGACGTGGCACCAAAAGAAGACTAAGCCAACATCCACCAACTCCGCCTCTACTCTGCAAAGTAAGAGAAAATAGAATGGAATAAGCGAAAGATGCTCAGTAAGTAACTCAGACATTCCACACAGATGAAAACCAGATATGACATCAAAACTAGAATAGAATCAAACTCAATAATCTCAATAACGTCAGGTCGAAGCATGAATAACGAATGGAATCACTGAAAGGTCATCAACAGAGAACAGAAACAACATTGCTGATAAACCCACCAATCAAACTGGAAAAATAACTTAGAATAACACATCACAACCGACAAGGCCAACCAATAACATCAAACCGATGAACTGAGAACAAATACCCTGAAATCACAATCAAGCTGAATCATCTCAATCTGCATGATAAGAAATCACAACTCTGACCCAAGAAAGTCTAGAGCACAAGATTGACCATCTACATGACCCCATCTCGGCCCCCCGCCGTCCGAGATGTCCACAACACATAAACCTCGCGCGTGGCCCTCGAAACGTCCACCGCGGATATCACGCTACCTGCCCCCCCGTCGTGCAGGCACGGTAGGGTATTAACCGGCCCCCCCTACAGGACCTATACGTACATGCGCGCTCATGGGGAGCTAATCCTCAACCCAAATGTAAGGTCTATGGTCATCCAACTCCAAGCAAACAAAAAGGTAATATAAGAAGCAGCAATATCAAGTACACCACAAGACTCCATGGTCGGACAGCACAACACACTGATCATAGGATGCCAACAAATTACTAGGATGTATATCAAACATCAAAGAAGGCTCGCCATACTAACAAGTCAATTAAGTTTAAGAGAATCAATAATGGATTAATAAAAGGGTCACAAAATAAGAAATACCATGGAATCTCAAAATAAATAGATCAATGATATGAATATTCAGGATCTCGATCAATTACAGAAACTCGAATAACCCAAACAGCAAACCAAATGGTAACAACAACAATAGAACGTGGAATGGAATGGAACAAGCAAAGTTGATCGGTTACTTACAACAATACAACGTGGAATGGAATGTAACAGCAAATATCGAACAGGTTACTTACCTCACAATTCAACACCCCAAGCTGGACTCACCCAATTCCAACTCCTAATTCACGCAAAAAGGAACTCACTGATCAAAATATAACCTCAATCAGATACTAAAATATAACCCATTAATCAAATAATTCTCAAATCCACCAAGACAACTATGACATCCCCACTACAAACCCTAAATAACACAATAACAACAATCTCTAATTCTTATTTATCCAGTCCCAAAAATATATTCATATCT
>CM060867.1:12562940-12637940 GCA_030737845.1 Acorus calamus | reverse complement strand
CAACCCCAAATCATAATTCTGATTCAAAAGTGAAATAAAACAACCCTAAATGAATAATAACAATGAAAAAACAATAATGCTTACCCAATGCAGCACGAAAAGTACTCTCGAAGCTTTTTCCAATTTTTCCTTGATTTTCCCCTTCGATTTCCCCTTTGAAATGAGTCTCGGACTCTCTCTCTCTCTCACCCTCACCATATATAATCAACACTCTCCACCGACTAACCCATTAAATGAAATTAAGAATTCCAAGAAATTACCAAAATGCCCTCCCTTAGAATTATGCGCAGCCTCGACTCAAACCACCATAACTTCTTGTAGGACAGTCCACTTCAGGTGATACCACTTCTGTTGGAAAGCTGACAAAAATATATACAACTTCTATGATTAGGCTAAGATCAGAAGAAGCATCCAACTATATTAAAAATAGCGACGAACAGAAGACCTCGCGATTTCTTCTTCTAAAGGCAAAAATGGTAAAACAACCATAACTTTTTCATACAGCTCCAAATAACGCCAAACCAATTTTACATGAAAGATAACAAAAAAATGAAGACTTCATATGTTGAGCATGAATCCCAAATATGCTTCAAAGGTACTTTTCAAAAATTAAACCAAATGCAGGACTTCATGGAGAATAAACACCAAAAGCCCAAGAGCATAAAATTATCCCCTACTGCAATCCAAATACGTAAATATTAGCATAAACCGGCATAAGAGGGTACGGGTCATTATAATTGTAATTTTGTATTTAAAATGAAATAGATCATGTTTGTATCTTGAATTTATATATTTATTTTTAAAAGTTATATGAGATCTTTGTAGTTTTTTTTCGAGAATAATGAGTAATTCATGCATGGGTAATGCATGGGTGGGAGGGCAATGAATAATTAATTTTTTTTTTACATACGGACCCCTCAAAAAAATTTATATTGTCAATATACATTTTTTAAAATTCTATTTCCACCAATAAAAATGTTTAAATTTTACATGAATTCCTTTTAAGGATATTTTACATAATATAAATTTTTTAATTTTATATGAATTCTGTTCAAGATGACATTCATGCACAAATATTGATATACGATTTTGAGGGGTTTAAAAATAAAAAATTAATAAAAAACCATGGATGTGAAAAGCCAAATTTAACAAATAGTTTGAAAGATTAAATCTTCTTAACAAAAAAAAAAAAAAACAAATAGTTTGAAAGGTTTTTCAAAAAAAAAAGTTTGAAAAGAAAAAAAAAACGTGGCTGTGAATAGAAAAAAGTAAAAAAAAGTGGGACCCAAGTGGCTGTCAAGTGTCAACAAACCCAAAAGAAAACGTCAAGCTTGCTGTAAAAAAAGGGGGGGGGGGGACCCACAGTACCCAGTTATTTTCAACCGTCCGATGTAAAGAAAGGTACGTGGCACTCTTACATCGTAAGTCGAGCAAGATCCAGCAAAACATAGCCAAGCAGAGGATCTGAACCCGGGGTGGGGAGGGATGCGGCGGGTGCCCTGGCGGCGGATCTTGGTGAAGTCGCTCTCGGCGGATGGTAGACACGACACCTTTAAAATTGTTAAGGGTGCGCTTGGTTGTGCGATTGTACAGTTTTTATAATTGTAGAAAACTGTTTCTGTAATCGTGTAATCAAATAATTTTACTATAACAGTTTCCTGCACACAAATTTCAGATAAATAGTGCGCAAGGGAATGTGAGCTTCCTGTAGAATTAGTTTTAAAATTCAGATTCTTACAGAATTGGTTTCGCGATCGCGCAACTGAACGCATCTAAGAGGGGGTTCCAATGTTCCATGCTGCGTTTTAAAACCTTATTCGACCTTATTTATAAAATCTGATTGCATAAAAATAAACTCGTAAAACTCAATCAGCACACCAGTTAAACCAATGGATATTGAATTGACCAGTTTTTTTAATTGTAGAATGTGTAATTAATTGCTTATTAAAATATGAAGTCTAATAAAACATTATGCATCATCTGCGGTAGGCAATTTAGAGGGAGATTAAATGTAATGTGCAGTTGAAGTCTTCTTCGCAGATGCACCATGGTGGCCTCATGGGTGATCTTTATTTGTTCGATTTTTCTTATATGAAGCTAGCAAAACCATGATCATTTCAGGTTGATAAAAAGGTTTAAGAGTATCTCCATATCACTCTCTAAAATCCCCTACTTTATTAGGTAAAGATGGAAAAACACATCTCCAACATAGGACTCCCTGAATATTTCCACAAATATGATAGTTGGTTTTGTCTCCAAAACAAATAGGGAGCCTTTTTTCTAATTTTTTTTGCAAATGTTTGGGTTAATAAAGGGGTAGATTTATGATCAATTATTCATTTTATTAGAGAAGAGAAAATGTATGTATAAGATATAACTATAATATTTATATAACACAATATCAAAGGGGTAAAATCATCATTTATAAATAATTTTTATATTTTTAACATATTGTACATTTGCAAGGGTTTTCGATATACTGTGATTTCTGTCTTTACCCAGGGTTAATCAAACCAAACATTCGCATAATGTTCTTCATCTATCAATAAAAGTTTAATTTATATAAGTTTTTTGAGTTCAAAAAAAGCGAGAGATTATTAGATTTCAGTCAGCTTGCATGAACTTATTTAGATTTTTCTCAAAAAGAAATGAAAACGATTAGTAGCTACACGTATCATTTTCTATATCGTTTAATGATGCTTCCACTTGGTCTAATTGTCGGGGCCTGTTTTGTGCCAAAACTCGGGCGCCCGCTCGAAGAATTGTTGGGCCTCAACTTGGACGGCTGAGATTGGTTGTCGCTTCTTGTTCGAACAGAAGCGGCCACAAAACAGCATCACTAATGCCGGTGAACGGGCTGGAGTGGCCCGCAACTAGGCCCAGCCCGGCCCGTTACACGTCGGCCAGGCCTACCCGGCCCGGATATCGTTTTATTGGAACAGAACGGATCAGATTTTTTTTTTTCTTTCGTTTTCGTCTCTTCCAAAACCCTAATTTTCCACTCCGAAAGGTATGGTTTACGATTTTATATAACTGCTTCTTCTTCATCATAATTTCCTTTTCTTCAGTTTCTCTATCAATTCTAACAAAATCTGGACCAAAAAAAAAAAAAAAATCTCTCTGTTTTCCAAATCAATCCTTCTTTTTAGTGCACCAACTGTTTGTCATCTTGTCTCTTCAGCATTTCAGCGCGCAAAGTCTCCAAAACAATGCTGACATTCATATCTCCCCGTACATTCTCCTCCATCGGCGACCACCTCCCCCTAACGAAGCTCTCCGCCGCCTCCACCATCGCAAGACTTCACCGCATCTCAACCTCCCCAAACCCTCCCCTCACTCTCGCCACCCTCGGCTTCGAATCCAACCCTCCAAAATCCAAACCCAAACCCCCAAAGGCCCCAGCTTTCAAGAATTCATCCGAACCCAACATCAATTCCTCCCCTTTCACCGACCCCACCACCGCCAAGTCCTTCTCCGACCTCGCCCTCTCCCCCCCACTCCTCAAACACCTCCACAACGAGAACCTCACCGTCCCCACCGACATCCAGTCCTCCGCCATCCCCGTCATCCTCTCCGACCGCGACGTCATCATCCAATCCTACACCGGCTCCGGCAAGACCCTCGCCTACCTCCTCCCGATCCTCTCCCGCGTAATTCACTCGAACCCCCCGCCCGCATCCGACCGCAGACCCGGCGGCATTGACGCGGTCATCGTCGCCCCTCGCGAGAGCTCGGGATGCAGATCGTGCGCGAGACGGAGAAGCTTTTGGGCCCCTCGGAGAGGCGGTCGGTCCAGCAGCTCGTCGGGGGCGCGAACCGGTCTAGGCAGGAGGAGGCGCTGAGGAAGAACAAGCCCTCCATCGTCGTCGGGACGCCCGGGCGCATCGCGGAGATCTCCGCGACGGGGAAGCTCCACACGCACGGGTGCCGGTTCCTCGTGCTCGACGAGGTCGACCAGCTCCTCGCCTTCAATTTCCGGGAGGACATGCACCGGATACTCGAGCACGTCGGGCGGAACGGGCGGCGGACGATCATGGTGTCCGCGACGGTCCCGTTCTCAGTGGTGCGCGCCGCCCGGAGCTGGGGGCGGGACCCCCTCCTCGTGCGCGCGAACGGCGTGGCCCCTCTCGAGTCCGTGCCCGCGCCCAATACCCCGACCGCCTCAGTCGAGAGCCTGCCGCCGGCGCTGAAGCACTACTTCTGCGTGGCGAAGGCGCATCGCAAGGTGGACGTGCTGAGGAAGTGTTTGCACGCGCTTGACGCGAGGTCCGTGATCGTGTTCATGAACCACTCGAAGCGGTTGAAGGACGTGGTGCACAAGCTGGAGGCGCGGGGGATTGAGGCGGTGGAGATGCACGGGGATCTGGGGAAGCTCGCGCGGGCGACAACACTGAAGAGGTTCAAGAACGGGGAGGCGAGGGTGCTTGTGACGAACGAGCTGTCCGCGAGGGGGTTGGACGTCGCGGAGTGCGATTTGGTGGTGAATTTGGACCTGCCGACGGACTCCGTTCACTACGCGCACCGCGCGGGGAGGGCAGGGAGGCTCGGGCGGAAGGGGAGTGTTGTGACTTTGTGTGAAGAGGCGGAGGTGTTTGTGGTGAAGAAGCTGCGGAGGCAGCTGGGAATTGAAGTCCCGGCTTGCGAGTTTTCGGAGGGAAAGCTTGTTGTTTTGAAAGAGGAAGAGCAGGAGACATCAGTGGCTGCTGCTGTGGCTTGAAAGAGTTTTCCAGGTTTTTTTGAGTACCAGCCATGGCTCAGTGGATGAGTGGTGGGCTGATGCTCTTCTGCTCTTTATAAAAGGTTGTTTGAGAGAATTAATATGACTGTTGTTACTGGATCAAAATTGTGATGTATAGTTTGATATTTTGTTTAATATGGACATTTTTATTGCTTTGTCAACCAGATCATTGAATAAGATCTCGTTAATTTTTTTATATATTTGTTAAAACTAAGTTCATTCAATTTGAATTTGAAATATAGTGATATATACTTTTCATAAAAGCATATATTTTATTACATGATGTATTTTAAAAAAATTGAAACATAAAATTGCATTTAAGATTGTAACTAACATTATCTTTCTTTTATATCCTTCTTTTATATTCAATACATGAGGTTACTATTTGTATTTTGTCACCACTCAGTACTTGTGCATCTTCATTGGAAAGATTTGAATTCAAAATCTGGCAACACCTACATTGAATTTTCTATAAGAAAGCAAGGAGTTCACCCAAGGCAATATCTAAAATCACTTAACATAACATATATTCCACTAATGTAGAAGTATATGCATTCTATTCATTCATTCAAATATAACGTCAATGTTTTTGTAAAATTGCATACTTCATTAGACGAGTATATTCCTCAAAATTTTCAAATGAAGTGTGATTTGCAAAAGTGACTACAAAAATAAAGTGATCAAGTATTTCCTTTTCTACAATTTGATCACTACCATCAACAGTGCTTTTAGATTTTGAGTGGCTCATCCAAATACAGGGGACGGTTATGGAACTCATTTTCATTTTATACACTGTGGGCAGGGTCAAATACATTGACGATGATTTGTAAATGGTGTAAAAAATCTACCTACATGCATCCATATGGTGCAATACGCCCCCCTGAGCTGAAAATGAATGAACCTCACACTTGTGCTTCAATTTTCTCTGACATCATGTATCAGGAGTTTTAACTTGATCATCCCAAAACTGTTGTACGAGTGACATCCACAGAATGCATAGAGAAGCTACGTATTCAAGAACCTTCAGCATAGGAAAATTTATTGTCCTCCAGCTTCCTTTGTTGCTTAATATGAGAATCGAATACATTGTTCACCAGTTTCTCCATTCTCGTGGCTCGTTTCATTCTTGTTCTTGAGCTTAGAGAAGCTTCAATCATGGACGACATTGAATGCTAAGATGATAAACAATTGAAGGACAACATATTGGAGCTAACTTTTAAAATAGAAATGTCTCACCTTGCCATTCAAAGACTATTTTCGACTCGCCCTTGATCAGCTTCGGATATTGATCTATGCGAGAATCTTCTTGAATAAGCTCTTCTACCTTATAGAATAATAGACCAAGAAAAACTTATGTTTTGCATATTCTCTAGTCAAGATACCAAAGTTTTTTTAAAAAAAAAACAACCAACAGTTTTATGCTAAAATGTTGTCAATTATCGATTTTCCAATACATGATGAGGATAATAAAACAATTAAAACCCTGTTTGGGAACCACCATATAGATAAATAGCACTACACGCAGAATAAGCAAATTTTTGTGTGGTTGCCTTTTTTATTATTCTCAATGGAAAATAAAAAGCCATTTTTGGTTTTATGGTTCACTTCAAGATAGCAGATAAGAGGTGGATAAGGTCATATCTTTTAAATGGCAACTATACTCCAACATTACTTGTTTGTGTTTCAAAATGTGTGTTAGAGATATATGTGATGGATGTGAAAGATGTTACATGTTTTGGGATGTGTCTAAGAGTAGTAGATAAATATTTTTTAAAATAATATGTCAGTGTATTTTAATTCATTGACATAGATAAACTCTTGTAAACAAGTTTTAGCCCCCTTAAAATAACTATCAAGGGCTTATCTTAAGTTATCAATGAATAGCTAATTATCTATCAGGACTTATCTTAAGTTATCAAAATTTTATACTAACAAAATATAAAAAAATTCTACCAAGGCTTATCGGGGATGATGCTACACAAACAGGGACTAAGACAATCTCATTCTATGAAACTGGAAGAAAGGGACCAGCTCACTTGCTTCCAGACAGTACAAGGTAAAATTGTTAAATATAAGGTGACATGGAGATACACTCATTTCTAAAAATTCAATTAGCACATTAATTTTCATCCACGGTTCATGCATGATATGGCCTGTCATGTGGGATAAACAGATTAAGAACAGCCTACAATTTGTGATGCCTACTCTAACAATCTTCTTGTTGAAATACTGTAAGTGCCAGATTCTTAATAATCTTGCCAGTCAAGATAACAAATTAATTACTTTAAATATAATAATAAACACATTTCCTCAGAAAGTACATAGTCAAATTCTAAAGCCAGCAATTCACGGTATAGGAAAATACCTTTTTCCATAATACGGCATCCTTCCTTTCCTTTGGCAGTAGTAGATGATCCCGTAACTGAGATGCAACCACCCAACATTCCCGTTCACCGCTTGTGGTTTTGGACGACATTGCATTCTCTTCAAGTGTGTCACAGACCTTCAAGATTTGCAGGCATGGGAAAATTTAAAACAAGTGAAATTGCCAAAATTTCATGATTTATATGAACATTAGAAATACTGATCAGGAATCAATACAAGTAATTGTTCTTAACATGAAGTAATGCATGGATTTCTCATTTTTCGGAGATATTATATTGCATGATCAGGCCTTGGATGTGATTTAACGATTAGCATTCATCCTCATCCTGCTGAAAATAGGTCAAATAGTCTATATATTTTATTCATCCCTCTCGCAAGACCAGGTTGGATCATTCAAAAATTATAATTCATGCCACTTCCATGCTGTAAATGGATTCCAGAGACCATATCACAAAGGTTGTCATATGAGATGTTACAGCTCATTTTCTGTACACTGAGCAAAAGATGAATAAATAACACCTGGAAACCACTTATCTAGTTATGGAGACTAGTGCACTATTTTCATGTAGTTTATTTATCTTATTGAATGAACCAAAGCACAGTGATAAAGTTGGCTGATGAGGGCAAAGATGACACCTGATTAATTCAAACAAAGCAGAGCAAATGGGCTGAGGAAAAATAATGATTCAGAACCAGGGAAAATCTAATAAAGCACCTCTCAAACCCACCACCATTTGTATGTGACATACAAACCATGCACACAGTATGAAGTTTCTGACAGATGAATAACGCAAATAAGTTTCCTGCAATCACTTGTGGATGATCAAACATATGATAAGTTTCTAAAACGTCCATGAAACAATGTATTTCATGAAAATTCAACAAAGCAATGAGAAAGACTAATATCATGTGTACCGCTAAGTTCTGATGGCTTATTTATTCCTAGTTAGACTTCCTCTTCCATGCAATCATTGTGTTTTATACTTTTATGACAAGCATGAAAAGAAATTAATCATTTCCAAAATAGTGGGATAAAAATGCACATAACAGTAATTACACTTCTCAAAGATTTCATAATCAAAACCTTCTACCAGTTTCTTAGTGCAACATAAATTATGTGTTTCCTGGCCATGTACCACTGCCACTAGGATACATGAAAAAACTTAAAATGCAACAAAATCTAACTCAACAGAAGTTTGCTATGTGGCACAAATTCAAAGCTTTCAGGGGAATGCAAATGGACATAAGAAAGCAGTTCAGTTGTAATTGTAATAACCTAAGAGTGGATCATTAAAAAAAGAGAGAAAAATGCTGCTAGGAATACAGTGGAAAAAGAAACAACCATGATCATTGTATAGTTCTATGATCATGATTACCTGTTCATAAAGTTCTTCTGCTCTAGTTGACAGATATCGACTCCTGCGAATTTTGCGTAACAACTTCATCAGTATTATGAGCTGCAAACAAAATGCCATGTAAGATGATGCAGCAAATACAAGAGAAAACTCGGAAAAAAATTCTCAAGGACATACCAAGAATGGGAGAGGTAATATAATTAAAGCATTCC
Source organism: Acorus calamus (assembly GCA_030737845.1). NCBI lineage: Eukaryota > Viridiplantae > Streptophyta > Magnoliopsida > Acorales > Acoraceae > Acorus > Acorus calamus. The sequence goes on along the minus strand of CM060867.1, from coordinate 12,629,250 downwards.
GATGGATCCACTGACGGATGCAGCATAACCGTGGTCTATAGAGTACTGCCAGCTGCTCTGGACACTTCAACAATTTAACACTGCACAAAATAAAGAAATAATTATTGTCATTTTCAAAAACATCTTATACAGGCCCATTAAAAACTGTCATCAGATATGTACCCATCACTAATTTGCACCTCCAAGGAGCTTTCAATAATCCCCATTGCCCTTTGCTTTGCATATATGAAAATCTCTTTTGTTAAGCCACTGTTCCCCATCAACATTTGCTCATCGAGTTCCTTCAATATATCCACCTCCTGAAACTGAAAAATGATAGCATGTTAAGAACAACTGGAATTCAAGCAAGCTCCTTTTAGTTTCTCATGACCAATGAAGAAAAACGCAAACAACAGAGCCAGCATTTAGTTTTATAGCATTTATTACTATAGGAGATTCCTCAACATAATCTGCCTGAGTATCAGTCAAGAGAATTGTCTTGATGACATACCCAAATTGCCCCAGTTCCTTCGCACAGATGCTGAGCATGTGATTGACAGAGACGAAGCTCTATTTGTTCCGACTGCAAACAATACAGAATAAACAAGCTTGTTGAAGACATACTATTAATTACCATAAAATGTGAAAACATAGTATTATAAGTGAGATTGTTTAAGACGTACAAGTTTCTTAGCTGTTTGATTTATCTCTCCATCTTCTACACACGTCCTCCCAAGCTTCTTGTAGCCATGAACACATTCCAATTCTCCATCAGAACACACTCCATTCTTGGGACAAGGCTCACAAAAATCTGAAACAGTACTATATGGTTAAGAAGGTGCATAGCCATAGGGAACCACAAGTAGCAATATAAGAGATTGTGAGTCATGCCATTTGTTCAAACAATAATAAGAATTCTAGGAGTTCCCGGTGATATCGGTTTGATAGAGCATAAAAGGCAAAAATGACTGAGGTCCTATATCAATGGCAAGAACGGTTAAATGATTGTTTGACTGCAAAAGAATGTCCAGATTAAATTTTGAATTGAAACTGTACTACAACAATCTGATGAGATCACAACTTGGAGGAGGGGGAGTACATCTCAGCTAATATCAAAATTCACAATTTGCACTAGTCCACAAATAACTCAGTGGCAAAGGTAGAGAGCAATTAAAAAAAAGGAAAAGGATTAGTTGGAAAAATAGGAAAAATAATTTTTTTAAGACAAAAAAAAGCTCCCCCTCACCAGCTTCTCAAAAATTGGTTTCAACCCGGACAATAGTAAAGGCCAACAGTTTTTAAAGATAGAAAACAGATATGTATAGTTTGGAACCAACAAATAGATCCAAACGCAAGAACGGTCTATAATAGGTTCCTTGGAACACAGGAGGGTACAACTGCTAATGATTCCATAAGAATGGTCTGATGACCTAAGGCACATTCGACTAATTCTTCTCAGAATGCTCCTGTTCTGATTGAGAATGCAATAAAGATTCAATCTTTCAAGGGCTTATGCACTTCTATACCATTATCACATGTCCTTTTAATATTTGTCGATCATTTCCATTTGTTTCCCACATTTGAACTATGATGTATATCACTGATTTAAGGGCATATTTAATATAATTTTCAAAACCATAGCAAGATTGCTCTTGATTGCAAGATCACTCAATCCAACATCAATTCACGATAATAATTTTTAAAAAAAAAACTTTACATACAAAACAAAAAATAATAACTTTTACCCTAAATACTCGAAAAAACCAAAATCTGTGGAGAAATCTTGGAACTCCTAGAACTCACCGGAGAGGGAATCGGCGTTGGAGGATTCACCGACGCTGTCGCAAAAGGGTTTCGGCTTCCGATTGAGGACTCCGATGACGAAGTTGCAGGCGACGATGACCGAGGCGGCGATGGCGACCACCGCGAGGAGACTCCACAGGTCCTCCCTGGAAGGGTACAGCGACTCGGACGGTTCTCCGAGGAAGGGGAGCGGCGGAGATGGAGTCACGACCGTCGATTTGGCGCGCCTTTTCGTCCTCGCATTCGAAAACATCGGTGGCGGTGGAAGGAAGAACTGGAGAAGCGAAGCTGCGCATGCGATGGGTATCAGGGGTTGGTGGTGCTGAGTGTGTATAAATACCGGCGAAGCACTATGAACCTGATGTTATCACACGCGGTGAATACGAGAATGATATAAGGGTGGTTTTTTTTATTTGATAATCAAACGGTTTAAAATTTGTCAAATAAAATATATTTGCTCTATTCATTTGGGAACCATTCGAATTTTTTTAGGCGAATGTTGATCCATTGACCTCTTTTAAGAAGATGGAAGGATTTGTTGACTTAATCAAAATTGATTTTTAAATATTAAAGTAATAAAATCGAACAACCATAAAAAGTACTTAAGATTGAAACCATTGGATATTAATCATCAAATAATAAAAACAAATTGTTCATTCCTTGTTATACGCACACCATTAATAAACAAATTTGTGTAAATAAAAAATAAAATAAATAAAATGTGCAAAATAATATGAATTGACATCAACAATATAAATCTCTTCTTTATCATCACAAAACATTATTTGACTTTTGTGTTGGATATCTGTTGCAACATGTAAATTTTGATGGCTCGAGTGGAATGGGTTTGGTGTCAAATAAATTTTATATTTGAATAGATTTGAAAAAAAAATATTAAAAACAATTTTAATATGTTTTACGATGTGCACTATACACCCTTAAAAAAATGAAATATATATTTAAATTTTTTTTTATGGAAAGGTGGGCATTAGCCTTAATTTTATTAGAATCAAGACTTAACATGTCCAAAGTAATAAACGGTAGAGAAGTCTACCAGTTACGAAAAAAATACAAGGCTACTCCTCTACCACGAGTTTTCCCCCAATCAACAAAATCTTCGTTGCCCTTGCACACGCGAGACCCCAGCTTTTGATGAAAAAACCACCGAATCTCATAAGTTCTCAAAATATATGCTTGTATTGCGAAAGATCCGGTGGTTGCGGGCTAGCCACACCGACCAAAGAACTGCTGGAATAAATGATTGAGAGATTTTCACCGTCACGCTACAGTCGCCCTTTTTCTTTAGACTTCTACCCGCCTCCCATAGGCCATCAAGGGTGTCAAAATGGTCCGATATCCCTGTAGCCTCCTTCAGACATCTCCACAGCGGCACAACATCCTCACTAGGGGGCATTCGAGGAAGAGATGGGACACGGTCTCCTCCGCCATCACACATGATAAATAGTTAATGTCCTAATTTGGTGCCCATTTAGCACGGTAGGCCTTCGTCATAATCCTTTCCTGATACATCTGCCACATAAACGAACGAACCTTGAGAGGGATTTTTGGGTGTCAAATCTCACGCGCCTTTGATGCCAAGGAATCAACGTGAGGCCGCTCCCTACGCCACCTTATAACATTTTTGCTTTTTTAAATTCGAGTACACATTCTCCTAATCTTATATTTATTTGACTAAACAAGACAAGGTTATGAATACAGAAATGATCATACATGAATGACTGAACATATAAATGTCTTTTCTAATATATTTGGATAAACTATATAAAGTTTTGAGTTTTGAGTTAAAATGGAATGTACACGGTTCAAAGTTGGTTATAAAAGGACGTCACTTCCGCTTTGAAATCGTGTAGTTTTATTCAATCTTGTATGATAGTACGGATAATGTATATAATACACAGTCTTACACTCAATCGTGGAGTTTTATTCAATTATAGCTACCCACAAGTTTTCCTACTCGCTCTTTTTTTTAATTTAAAAAAACTAATTTTTTTTCTCATATCTAACCCACCCCAACACTTTCCATCCCATTGATCCACCGAACCCACCACGAACCATACCCACCCTACAAATTCCCCATAAATCTAGTGCTCACCCCACATTCAAAATGTAGTCTTATTTTAGTTCATGTTCAACATTCCTGATGTCTTTCTTATTTGGTTCGACGTAGCGTATGTTTTCCGATAACTAGAACAAAAAACATGGTATCCCATCTGGTTCACATTCGACATATCCAATGTCTTCCTTGTTCAATTTAGTTCGACATGGAGCATGTCTTTTGAGAATAAAAAACGTCTCATTCTGGTTCCCATTCGACATGCCCAATGTCTTCCTCGTTTGACGTGGTTTAACATGGAACATGTCTATCTGAAACCAGAAACCTGATATACAATTCTGGTTCACATTCAACTTGTCTTTCTTATTTGACTTGGTTCGACATGAAGCATGTCTTTGTGGAACCAAAAACCTAATATCTCATTCTTGTTCCCACTTGACATGCCCGATATCTTTTTCGTTTGTCGTGGTTCAACATGGTTTGACACGAGGGATATGGATATTAGTGAACTCAATGTGTAATCCAATCAGTTTGTAGGCAAAATCCCATGTATGTTTTGTTTAGAACAATATGTGTTTTTTTAGTGTTACTAAAAATACAGTGAAAAGTGCATTGTAACTAAATTATGGAATGATATACATTATAATGATCTTTAGATATTGTTGAACATATGAATGATCTACAATATATTCTTTGAGGTGTAAAATGATCTTCAAGTACGATGGAATTGAATGCATTATGTCTATTTTGTTAATTATCTGGATTGCATGGTTATCAATGTGGGTATATTTAGATTGTTATGTGTAAATAAATAAGATAAGATAAGTGTTATGTTGATAAATTGAATTTCATTAATATATATCAACAACATGTATCTCATATCAAAGGAGAGGTCAACCTTCTGGATCCTATTCGACACAATCAATGTCGAACGGAAGCCAGAATGGTATATCATGTTTCTGGTTCCAGAAAGACATGTTCAATGTCAAACCACGTCAAACGAGGAAGACATTGGGCATGTCGAGCAAGAACCAGAATGAAATATTAGATTTCTGGTTCCACAATAACATGCTCCATGTCGAATCAAGTCAAACAAGGAAGATATCGGGCATATCGAATGTGAACCAGATATCAGATTTTTTATTTTCAAAAGACATGCGCCACGTCGAACCACGTCAAACAAGAAAGACATCGGACATGTCAAATAAGAAATATAATGAGACTAAATTTTAAATGTGGGGTGAGGACTAAATTTACGGGATAGGTATGGTTCAGGGTGGGTTCGGTGTACCAATGGAATGAGAAGTGTCGGGATGGGTTAGGTGTGAAAAAAAGTAACAAATCTTTTTTTTATTATTCAAAAAAAGGGGTGGGTATGAAAACTTGTGGGATGGCCAAACCTGTCAATCGGACGGATACGGAGCGGATATGCCTATATCCGTATCCGTATCCGAAAATATATATATATCCGTATCTGTATCCGTATCCGATACGGATATTAAAAAACCTATATTCATATCCGATCCGAACCTTCGGATTCGGATTCGGATAATTATCCGAAAAATCCGAAACTGTTAAATGGGAATGAAAATTCAAAACAAAGTAAAAAAAAATGAGATCGGTAAAATCTTCTTCTCTTCCTAACAATTTTGATGAATGAGTAAAAATTCTATAAATGAAAAATTATACAGGAAATAAAAAACATACACAAAATCCTTTTCTATTCCAAACAATACCAAATGTAGATCTATTCAAAGAACCAATTATAAGAGCTAATCGTGATGCTGGGCAAAGGAGGCGGCGCTGGGGAAAGCAGTGGAAGTAGAGATGGTGAAGTCCGTATAAAAAACAAAACACATATTAATAAAGAAGGAGAGAAGAAACAGCCTAGAGAAGAATCACAGAGATTACACAAAACCCTTTTCCATTCCAAACAATACCAAATGTAAATGAAAAATCATATAGAAAACAAAATACATACATAAAACCCTTTCTATTCCGCACTGCCGCAGAGAGATTCATGGCGAGAAGATGCTCAGAGAAGAAGATGCGCAGAGAAGAAGAGAAGGTGTTTTTTCTTTTTGGTGGTTAAGACGGAAGAAGAGACGGCGGTATGTTGGGATCCCTAACTTAACCTAAAGTGTGTTGTGTAAAAAGGATCTGAACCCTTGGATTTTCATCTAAGGGTTCACAATGCTCCTAATATTCATATTAATAAAAAAACATATCGGATACGGATATTTTTCGGATCGGATACGAGCATATCCGTATCTGATCCGAAAATTTTCGGATACGGATAATTATTTCGGATACGGATACGGATTTTTCGGATATCGGATATTTTCTGAGTTTTCGGATACGAATTCGGATCGGATATAGATATTTTTTCGGATAATTGACAGGCTTAGAGATGGCTATAATCACTCCCTAATTCTTATAGTGTCAATGAAAAAATAATAATACATGTGACAGAATACATTCGTTTCAAATTTGATTTTAGTGTATAAATCATTGCATGTGCTTTTAAACATGTTTATGCAACGATGCTGTTTTATTATTAGGTATATGAATATTTTGAATCTTTAATACAAAAATCTCGTTTACTTTTGATAACCCCATGAGGGGTACCTGATTGAGGGTAAAGTAATGTCATCCCTACCTCAAATTAATGTAAACATATATTTTCCTTAAGAATTACATTTATAATATATTTTTCTTATAAATATAGAATAAAATTATGTAGTAAATATATATAACAATAATGTAATATTCATGAGACATGGCTCATTTCAATAAAAGAAAAAAAGAAAAATTGATATACCTCTATGGAAACTTATGAAAAAACAAAAAACTCCATGAAATCAGTAAATCCCCTTAGATTCATGTGTGTGTGTCTCCTAATTAATTATTTTAGACTCTAAATCAACATTTCGTTAGTGCAAGAAACATATTCCATGAATATTTCATTTAAATAACGGAATATTTGAAAACAGTATTTGAATAAGTTCCACAGAAAAACTTATAAAATCTAAATAAGTCATTTTTATGACCAAAATACCCTTGATATGAAGATATGTCAAAAATGCCCTTATCATCTCCATTGAGAAGTCTCGTACTATACGGCAAAAAAATTGTGTATTTTCATTATAAATACAAATTTAAAATCCTATCTAAAAAATTATTTATATTTGCATTAAAGCTATAAAAAAATTTAAAATGTAATGTAATTTATGCAATATAGATTTTCTAATTAATTTGTATTAATTTGTAAATAAATAGGTTTTATATAAAATTTATAAAATATAGTAAATCATATAATAAAATTAGGAGAATAAATAATTATTTATGATAATAAATTATTAAAAAAATTTGTAAGGCACATTTTTTTTATTTTCATAAGTTTTAAGGGAACTATATCGATATTTTTCAAGAAAGAAAATAAATATTAAAATGGTATTATAATAATTTATCATGTATGATTATGCTTAGCCACATAATTGATTAGTGTCAGTTATGATAAAGACTATGAATAAATATTTTCTAATAAAATAGTGATCTGATGAGATTTACTGAAATCAATGACTTTTTATTTTCATAAGTTTACATTAATGAGTTAATGAGTTCATGATCAATAATAAGTTACTGAGTTAATGAGTTAGAGTTAATGAGTTAATGACAAGGAAGAACCCTTATCTTATAAGGGGTCAACGAAGTCATAATTATGGCTACATCGATTTTTTCAATAAAAAAAATCCTAATTAAATTTCGGGATAATAAAGCGATAGGTGTTTAAGGAGTGGCTTTTGATCTCTCTGTATTTCTTTTTCGTTTTCGTCGGAGGGGAAGACAGAGTGGCGAATGAAACACAAAAAGAGGGTTCAGAAGACTCGGGACCTCTAGATTTCTGGAAGGGGTTTGACACACCGTATCAGGTTCTTTCGTAATTCATAATTTTTTTATCTGATTGAAATTCATGTTGTTTGAACTGGGTAATCTTTTGTGAATCTGCTTTCGGGATCGATTTCCATTGTTTTCAATTCAAAAAAGTACATGTTTTAGATTTGAATTGCATCTGAGATTTCAAAATCTAGGGCAAGGGCTTCCGATCTGGAGAGAACTGGAACTTTGTCTAATGGTGCAAATTATGGGAGGAAAAGATGGATATTTATTGGTGCCCGAGAGGATTATTATAGTAAAATAATTCGCAGTGACTTTGTTCTGGTGAAAGATGGAATTTTTTGATCCATGTATTGAATGTAGATGCAGGTTTCTCATCATGTTTGATGAGGTTATTCTACATGCATTTTTATCTAAAGAGATGGAACATTTGAATGTCTGCTATACTATCAAATAATGCCTACCAGATAGGCAGGTTAGGCCAATTAAATTTGAGGTCCTAATTCAGCTGGATCTATAGATTAAATGGTTTTTCTTGATTAAGGAATTGTGGGTTCAGATGATTATCTCTTGTGGGAAGGTTCAACAGTGGGTTTTATGGGATTCGAGGTTGATCTCTGGTCATCTGATATGAGTGGTTACATACCAGTTTGCTTTTCAATGAATTACAATGGCATATCCGAATTTATATGCGCTCTTTGTAGTATATATTGTTACATCTTGGATTGTGCATGCGCACACCAGTCTGCTTTAGGTTATTAAGAAGCAAGTGAGATTTTTTTTAAAGGTAAAAGATGCAAGTGAGATTATTGCATTTCATCTTTCATGAATTTGAAAGATACAATAGAAAGAAGCGAGGAGCGGATTCTTTCCCATCTGACACGAGAAATTGTGAATGTAAAATATTATCCAATTTTATATTATTTATATGAATTAAATCTTGACTTCCGGCTTAGTGACAAAGCATCCAGACTAAGTTTGCAAGAACTATACATCCATTCCATTATTGTTCAACGCTTGAAACTGTGGAAGTTCTTAAAAGTTACATTTCTGCAATCTGAATTGACTGAAGTTTTGCAGAGCTCCTTTAAATTTACTAGGAGAATGGGCATCCACTTTTTTCTCTGAAGATTGAGTAAAACAATTCTTTAACAATATATCAATTGTTGTCTTGATTGGTGGCATCTGTGCTTTATGTTCATGTTTCCCTGTCTATTTTATATTTGTGTGGATCTTCTTTCATTGATGATACTAATGTAATTATTTTACTGAATCATGATAGGGTTGGGACTTCTTTTGATTTAAGAACCAATATAAAAATGCCAGACTTGCCAGGTTATATGGTTACCTGCCTGCACACAGGAAAACTCGCTTTGCTGGCTATTTTTGTTTCTGCTGGAATCGTATTGCAAATTTTGGTTAGTATGCACTGACATTTGGTGCTTATTTAACCATTAAAAAATTACATGATTCTTTGTTATATCTAATGTCATCTAATTTTTATCTTGTTTTATTTTTTAGAGTAAAAGGTCATCTAATTTGAAGAATAAAAAAAAGAAGACATCAGAGCAATTTGAAGCTGCATTATTCCAAAATCTCATTCTCCAATCTTCATGATTTTAGAGAAATTTGACCTTATTTTCCAGGATAGAGATGGGCAGGCATACATCGATGTTTTTATGTACTGCAGGATAGACTTTCCCAGTGATTCTGCAACTTTGGACCAGAAAACCATTTGTTTCCCTTTGTCTATCACTGAATTTTAACCATAGTTTTGCAATTTCTAGATAAATAACCTCATTCAGTTCACTGAAATTGTCCACTAGATATGCTATGCTTGTTATGGATGGAACTCTGAAGGGAGATTTATTGCATCTGTAATCCTCAGGTACAGTAAGGCAACAACAGAAGTAACACAGTGTTACATTTTACATCATTATGGAAAGATTCACCCGGAGGAAGAGGGAGAGAAACTTCATTCCATTGTATAATAGAACATTGCCGAGTTAACCACTTTTTTGTTATCTTGAAATTCATCTAGAGAAATATGAAAAGAAGTGATTAGAAGCATGTATTTGCATCGTATCATATAATGCTACGGTTTAATTACTTTATGTTGATGCAATTGAACCTTTAGTAATTTTTTCCTGTCCCACAGGCATGCGCCGTGTATAATAATTGGTGGCCTATGCTGACAGGTAATATCCAAATCAGATGAGATTCCTTTTGTTGATTTTAAACGTATTCTTCAAGCTCTAACATTGGAATCTATCTCACCGCAGTGTTGATGTACGTGATGCTTCCAATGCCTTTGATGTTCTTTATCGGATCAGATACCTCCTCTCTCATGTCTAGTGGTGGGGATAGGTAACAACCTATACGTCATCATCACAAAAACACAGATGTTATTCCTTGCATAGTAGATTTTGAAACCTGTTGTTTTGCTTTTGCTTTGTCGATGACAGCTGGGTAGATGCTACGAAATTTATGACTGGAGCTTCAGCTGTTGGGAGCGTTGCAATTCCAGCAATTTTAAAGCACGCGGATGTCATTTGCTGGGGAGCTCTGGCAATGGAGCTGTCTTCTTTTTTCGTTTTCGTGTTGGCCATAATCTTTTACATGCAGATGAGCACTGAGAATGAGTACAGTGCGTTCTGAGCTTTGGGTCTTTGGCTTATGAAGCAGTGCCCTCCATCTGAGTCTCTCATGTTTGGAGAGATCATATGATGAGATCTCCATTTTATTTCGTCTTGTAAAGCATTTTTCCATTGTTCGTGAGACTTCTTTAGTACTGATGATGCTGTGCCATTGTTTGATGGAGAATGATTTGTTTATAGAGCTTCTACCGAGCATTTGCTGTGCATCTCCCTTTTATAGGGACCACGGGCGCTGACTGTCATTTTTGTTGTTTTAACAGAGTATAAATGATTTGTCCAATTGGTTTCTGAATTGAGTTCTTTTAATTATATATTTTACTTTTCATAAAGGTACATATTTTATCAGATAAATGTATACCCTTTTAATTTATTTAAAAAAAAATTTAAGATGTGTTAAAATTGTATTTCATAGTTACAAGTATATATCAAAACGCTCTTTCTAACGGGTTATTGATCACCCAATTTGAGTTATATTTGAAAAATTATATTTTTAAAAGAATTTCAATAATAATTTAATTGTTGGCCAAGTTTAAGATCTAAACATAATTTGTTATGATTTGATGCTATAATTGGAATTGCATGTGTATCATATTATACATCACGAATAACCTAAAATCCTTTAAAAAGCTCTAATATATAAGTTGAATTCAAAAAAAAAAAAAAAATAGTGAGAAAATTTCAGATTAAGATATTTAGTTATTTACTTATTTATTTGTTATTTATTTATTTTTAGATGTTAATGATTTCTGATATATTTTTCATTTTTTGAATGCAAATATCACTTAAAGTAATATCATATTTGAATTAAAAATCTTTTTTTTCACTTTCCTATATATTACTAATTTTTAATATCCCAATAGTTTCACTTTATGTTGAATTTTTTTAGAATTCTGAATGAATATGTTTTAGATTTTTTTTTGCATTGCACATGCATATTTGTTAATATATATATATATATATATATATATATATATATATTATTTTTATTTTTTTTATATCTGAGGGACCCCTGTGACTGTTCTTACGGTCAAGCTAGGAAGGCTACCTCTGATTGTTTACCCCGGTCCCTCGGAAATATTTGTTGATATTTCAAATGCTTGAGAAATCTTCAATAAAACTTTTGTTCAAGAGTGCAACTTTGGGGGTTTAATCCGACCCAACGTGATCTTTGGTCATCCGGTTCAACTAGGTTCGAACCCAACTTAATCCAAACCAAGTTCGGGTTGGATTCAGAATGGGGGGCATATTTTTCAGGTTCAACTCGAACTCGAAAATAGTCTTAAAGAAAAGAAAATTCAAGATCATCAGAAAGCGTGGTGCATGGACCCTTTTGATGGTATTCAATCATATCTCTTAACCCCCATTTTGGATAGAGGAATTGAGTTATTATAGATGGATAACTATATTAATATATATAGCAATTCCACAAGAATAAGAGATATTTTGTTTGTCTATGTTTTCAGCTTCTCATTAGAAAAACATGATAAATTAATTTTTGTTTATTTGTTTGACCTAAAATGGATTAAGAATAGATGAAGAATAAGTGGTGGATATGAAGTTTATACTTTCTAAATGTCATTTTAGAAGCATGGATAAGATGATATAAGCCTATATCAGGGGACCCTGAAATTGTTATACTAGTTTATACATGCTTACATAGACATTGATATACCAGTTTATACCCATTAAACAAACATGTTTTCCCCTTATCCATGCTTATTCTGTCTTATACCTCCATCCACACAGGAATAAAAAAATATTTTATAAATTTTTTTCAATTCATTTATATGTGATATAATATATCATGTTATATATACATAAATGAAATAATGAAAATTCTAATAATGATAAAATAAATCATTTGTAAAATTTAAAATGAAAAATAAAAAAATATGTTACAATTAAAAATGGGTTTTTTGTATATATACCCCTCCACTAACTCTATATTGTAATCATTTTAAACTCTAAAACTAACTATATCACTCGAATGGATAAAAAATAAAGTTTATATACAATTTAAATCGTTTAGAATTAAGGGTGCAACTTGTATGAGTTGAACCCAACCCAACCTGAAATTTGAGCAGGTTTGGTTTGAAATTTTAGCTTTTAAGTTCACTCAGGGTCCGTTTGGAAATACATATTGAAAAGTAGATTTTGGAATAAACCTTTTTAAGATGATTTTAACCTTTGACTTTTTTGGGATGCTTTTTTTTTAATTCAGAATCAATATTTGGAAGGAATTTAATGTTTGGTAGAAAAAGTTACTTTTCAATTCAAAAATCGTTCCAATAAAAAAGTTCTTTTTGATTTTAAAAAACGGATTCGAGAGAGAAATTAAAAGAATCCAACTTTTTTCCGCCGGAATCCGACCCGTTTGGTTGCGCGTTTGGGCGGATTCCGCTTTTTCAACGGAATCCGCCCAACGCGCAACCACGGACTCAAACAAGCGGAATCCGCCCAAACGCGCAACCAAACGGACCCTCAAACAACTTTAACCTAATTTGGATTGAATTTGGGTTGAGAGTTCAGGTACCCCGAATATAAAGTTTTCATATCTAAGTGAAATATTCGAAGTAAAATTATAATTTTTTTAATGTGTATGATGAATTTTGAATTGTACAATTTATTTTTATGTAAAACTTTCACTTTATAGTTTATGTATATTTATTCTCTAAATAAAGATGTTCCTCATTTTCATCTTTATTATTTTGTTATGCAGATAATTAACTTTTATAAAGTTTTAATTATATAAAATAATACATTTTTAAGTTAAACTCAAGCTCAACCCAAGCCAAGCCAACCAATTAAACCCAAACTCAACCCTAATCAAACTTGAACTCAACTCGTCTGGGTTGAGTTTCTCAAACCTAGGTCAAGTTGGGTTGTGTTTGGGTTAGGTTTATCTAATCTTGGGTTGGGTTCAGGTTAGATCATATATTCTAAACTTTTCGCTGAGTATACAGATAAATAGATGTGATTCTTTCTATGGACCGTATCTATCTATATAAAGAATTCATGTATTATTTTTTGTTATTATTATTTTTAATATATCTATGATATCCGTTGAATTTGTTAGAATTAACAACCATAATTAATAGTCTCTGTATTTAAATTTACTCTATCAAAAAAGAATATCTAGAATATATGAGGATCAATTATGATCCCTAAAATAAGGATTAGGTATATATTAGTTGTGTGCTATGAAAACATTAATTATAAATAAAAATATATTTGAAGGTGTAATATAAAATCATTAAAAAAATATTTTGACAATATACTAAAAATATATTATAAAATAATTATGAGTAGGTTGTAATTAAAAAATAATTTATTATATGATTAAATTGAATGAGATTTAGTGGATTTCAGATACGATATTATACTATTTAAAATTTATATATATTCTATCATTTTCTCAATTTAAATCTAAAATAGAATCTATAAAATAATAATAATAATAAGTCATATTAAAAAATAGATTTGGAAGGACATCAATTGAGGCTTTACCGTTTGATTCATATCGCTGAACCCCCCCGATTGGAAAAGCATACCAATCAATTCAAACCATTGATTTTGTGTGATCAGATCCAGACCATTCATCTGACTGTAACCCTAGAATATTAAGGTTCTTTATTTTCCTTTTTTTTCCCCCTCACCGTCCTCTCATTCTCCCTTCAATTGCAGCCCAATCGGTTCAGACTGAGAAGGAGATCCTTCAGCGATCGTTGCGTCCTCCCCCTTTCGTAACCCTCACTCTTCCGTCTCTGTAACTCTCGCTCGCCTCTTCTTCAGCTCTCCCGTCCGTCATGTTCTTCAGCCCCAACAATCCAATCCATCGGCGCTGAAACCCTACAAATCACATCCGTCCTTCTAAACAGATCTCGCCATCCAAACATGGCGGCGGCGGGGGTCATGGACATGGCGTCCATTGAATTGGTGGCGAGCAACCTCGGGATCGACCTCTCCACCGTCAACCTCGACTCCATCGTCCTCCCTCCCGGGGAAGATTTCGGGATCCCGAGGTGTCCCAACAGAGAAACCCTAATTTTTCACCGTATCTCGCTCTTACCGTGTTTATTTATCTGTTTTTGGTGATTTTTTTTTGTGTTTGTGAAGCGATGATGAGGAGATTTTACAACGGGAGGAGCCGCAGGAGTTCGAGGCGGGGTTTGGGAACGTGATCATCGTCGACAACCTCCCGGTTGTGCCGCAGGAGAAATTTGATAAGCTTGAGGGGGTTATCCGCAAAATCTACAGCCAGATCGGGACGATCAGGGAGGGAGGGCTCTGGATGCCCAAGGACCCGCAGACCGAGAAGACACTTGGTTACTGCTTCATCGAATACAACACTCCTCAGGTTTTGAATCGTAACTGGAGATTTTGATGTTCGGAAGTGGGGGTATTTTGTTTTAAATGCTTTGGAGGGTTTGAGTGCAGGAAGCAGAGCTCGCGAAGGAGAAGACGCATGGGTATAAGCTCGACAGGGCTCATGTCTTCACAGTGAATCTGTTCGATGACTTTGATAGATTCATGAGGGTGCCTGATGAGTGGACCCCGGCGGAGATTAAACCGTACACACCTGGGGTGAGCCCCACTGTAGCTTAAGTTGATCTCCTTTATTTTCTAGGGGGTGTTAGTCAGGGAGTTGAATTTACCTTCATTTGCTTCTGCTGTTGAATGGGTTGCTCCCTTTCTAGGAACTGCTCGGAATTACTTGAATTTTGAATTTTTTTTTACTTGCGTATTAGTTACTATTCCATGTTGTTCATATATTATGTAGTTACTGATAAGTTTTGCGTGTTGTTGTATAAGCCTCCTGATTTGACATTTAGCGTTGCTTTGAACTATTAATATATTTTCTCCTTCCAACTAATCCAAATTGGGTTATTGTCCGTACTTCCTATTTAGTAACTCTGCACTTGAGGATCAAATGATCTTTCTTGCCATGATAGATTATTCGCTGAGAAATGATCTTTCTTGCACTTGAGGATCAACTATCGATTACTTGAGGTAGATTTTCAATTTTATACTATCATCTTTAAAGAAAATGATTCCCCTCCTCACCTGCTATACTTTTTGCTATTTTTGAGTTGTAGCCCATAATCTTAATAAAAGTTTGGTAGAAGGTTCCTACCTTTTCCTTAGAAAAATAAAGACAGTAGTCCCTGAGACCTGAGTGAGTGTTCAATTTTAAATGTTTTTTTTTCTTCACTTGATATTGCATCTTAAATAATGGGTTGGATTGGCTATCATTTCATCCTCTCTATATATAATTGGCTGCTGTAGCCATGGCTTGTATGAAGATTGGTGTTTCAAATCCTGAAATGTTTTTCCAGTGATGATGAACCCCAATGTTGGTTGAGAAAACCCTGCATGCGCACAATTAATCTACAAACCATGTGCATCATGTAAGCCTAGAGGGATTTGAACTCGAGACCTCTGAGGGGCAAATCCATTACTCCAGCCAAATTGCCTATTCCAAGTGATTCAAAGAGTGGAAATTTGTTTACATAATAAACGAGTCTTTGGTGAAATGATAATGTACATCATAGTAAAATCTCAGAGATTTAAGTTCAATAAAGAAAGTAATTGTATTGTTCTTATTAGTTGATTACATCTCTTTTTTGAGAGAATGATAGAAGTTATTACATTTCTTGTTTGATTATATTTGCATGCATTTGAATAAATTGATTGTGTTGCATATAATTTGGAATCCTTTTCTGTGTCCTTAGATGGTTACCTATAATCATTTTTTTTATTCATTGTTTTTGATCTTCTCTTCCCCCCTTAAAAATGTACTTATAATAAGCTACACTTAATCTTTCACATCAGCACACCCATGGATAGCCATATTCTTGCCTCCCGTCTGAGGTGTGATATAGAGTTATTCGCATTTAATAGCTATATCAGGGTAAAAACAATCCATGCAGAATAAGTAAAGTTTTGTGTGGTTGCCTTTTCTGTTATTCTCATTGGGAAATGTAAATGTGATTTTTGTTGTTTGATTGACATTGGATAAAATGAGGATTCATGGATAAGTGGTGGATAAGAGGTTATGATTTTTTAATTGACAACTATACCTCTGCATAAAATTGTTTATGTTTGAGAATAAGTGTGAGAGATGTGTGTTTGATATGATAAATGTGACATGTTTTTGGGATGTGTGTGAGTGTGTAAGATATTTTTTTTTAAAAAAATGGCACAGAGTATTTTTATCCATTAGTGACTTGGCGTAAATAAACTCTGATAAACAATTCTAGTAACTCCCTAGAAAATTATACCTATCTATTGGTTTATTCTCCTAAAACAAACAATTTTTTTTGCCGTATTCCCCTCTCTTTCCTAGTTATGCCTCACCCCAAATGGGGGTTAGTGAAGATCAGATCTCTCATTGTAGTTGTTATTTTCGTATACATTATCTGAACAAAAAGATCATAATATTTCTTCTTGAAAGTTGTGTCATGCTCTGAATGGCGAAAACATTTTCTCCTCTGTTGCTGATTCTCTGAATAACTGAATTCTTACAAATTTTTTGTGTATGTACATTATGCAGGAAAATCTCCAGCAATGGTTGACGGATGAAAAAGCCAGAGACCAATTTGTCATCCGTGCTGGCACAGAGACAGAAGTCATGTGGAATGACCCCAGACAGTTGAAGCCTGAGCTTGTTTATCGACGTACTGTAAGTTGACAACTTTTTCCCATCTATAGCTGTTTCTAGGATTTACTGCTTAAATATCTTAATGTACATACTTGCATAACCAAGTGGTGGCATGCATGTATTTAATCAGACCCCTGTAAGAGAAGTGCCTTCATATGATTACCCAAGATCAGATTGAAGCATCTTCCTATTGTATTTTCATTGTGTTACTTCCTTGTAGTGATGTTTGGTCTATCTCAAATGGTTTGTTTCCTACATGATTCTCACCCTCCAGAAGTGCTATAAATAGACGTCTGACCATGCTGTTACATCCTTTTGAGTTATTGTTGCAGTGTATCACTGGTCTTCCATGCCACAATGGGTTATGAGCTGTAAGGATGTAAACTCAGGCCGTCTAAAGAATTTAGCATTTCATCCAAGCTTCATTATAGTTTTCTTCTGTCATTAGCCTGTTTATCCTAACCACTCTGTCGTTACTAAGAAATAGCTATATAGCAGGGACATCATTTCTCCTGTGATTGAGCTGAGCCTGATGCCGGTTGGACACAAGTCACACAACACTATATACTTACACATTGAAATATGTAGTACAAGAAAATTGTTTTGTAATTGTTTGGAAAATGGAGCTTAAGTTCCATTGAATGTAATTAAGAGTTCATTATATTCATATGATAATTGCAGAAAAGCACACAGTGAGGTGCATGTTTTAAAATGTTGGACAAGACATAACCAAAATTATCATATGTGCTCAGAATATAGTAAAACTATACATTAACAAATCAGATGTGGATATATATGCATATCAGCAAACTCCGTCGGGCATTGTTTTATATGAATGACACTGATAAAGTATAATTGTCTTATGGTCAGCTGTCATTATAATTGCTGGTCTCCTGTTTTCCAAGAAAGTTTCATTTTGAGCTGTTTCTGATGTGTGTTTATTGTGATATGAACCAGATCCATGTTGTATGCTTATTAACTGATATGTTCAGGTTTGATGCCTTGTTTAATCCCCATCTTATGTAGACCTTATATTTTTACCTCTGTTTCATTTATACAAGGCATGTAATCTTGATGTTCGGCAAAGCAAAAAGCCTTTTTTCCAAAAATGTTTGGTAAAACCAAAAGCAGTGTCATGATCCCCTATGATATATGATGCTTTGTGAAACATGTGCTCTGCCTTTTGCTGTTTGTACTTGTAAGAACACGAATGTTTTTTTTTGGTGATTTAAAATCATGTTTTGCTATAAGTAACTTTTCTTTCTTTTTTATTGGTCAGAACTATAAAACTCATCATTTACATTGGATAGACTATGTAGGCTTACATTTTAGTTAATATGTGCTGTGTTTTTCTCCAATAAGTTTTTCAATTTTTTTTGTATATCCTGTTGGTCTTTGCTAACCAAACCCCTGTGGATTTTACGAAGTTCAACTTACTAAAGCTACCTTCTGTTGTGTTGATTATCATATGTTTTTGAAAGGGTTATATACTTATTTTTGAAGTATTCTTATTTTAATTACTTGATTGTATTCGTATATTGGCAATTGATTCGCCGATCAGTGCTAATGGCTTCAGTTTTGGGGTAAGTTTGAGGTTTGAATGTTTACGTCTCAGCTTATTAGGAGAATAATAATGAAAGAAGTGGGAAATATAAATAAATTGCACGGAAGACTGACATGCATATTAGGCTCACAATTGCTGCATTTCTGTTGCAGTACTGGACTGAGAGTTTTGTGCAGTGGTCTCCACTTGGAACATACTTAGCCACAGTTCACCGACAAGGTGCAATTTTTTGGGGTGGTGCCAATACCTTTAACCGCTTAATGCGCTATGCTCATCCCCAGGTTTCCCTTCCATTCTTTTTACCCTTTCATCTAGTTTGGCTTTATTTTTTCCAATTTCTAATGCTTGTTGCATGCAATTATTCACAGGTTAATGTTATTGACTTCTCTCCTGGGGAAAAGTTCCTGGTCACATGCAGTAACCATGAACCAAACAATCCTTGTGATTCACATGTAAGAAAAGATTCCTTAAACTTAAATTTCCTTTTCCCTCTAGGTAGGTAGATTTTGTAATTTTCCTTTTTTCCCTCTGTTTCAGAGAGTGGTACTGAATATTTTTGATGTGAGGACCGGAAAAGTTATGCGAGATTTTAAAGGAAATGTTGATGAGTTTTCTGTTGGTGGAGCTGGGGGTGTTGCTGGAGTTTCATGGCCTGTATTCAGGTGACTTCAAGTGCTAAGTCATTGCACATTTTATATGGATCACTTACAACCTAGGTACATCTACATTGATCATTTTATTGTAATCATGAATGCTTGTTATGCGTATTTTTCAGATGGGGTGGGGGAAAAGAGGATAAATACTTCGCGAGGATTGGGAAAAATGTAATCTCTGTATATGAAACAGAGACTTTTACCCTTATTGATAAGAAATCCTTGAAGGTTGACAATGTAGTAGACTTCAGTTGGTCACCCACCGATCCTATCCTTGCTTACTTTGTTCCAGAGATAGGCAATCAGCCTGCCAAGGTATGAGAGATTACTGAGGAGGGGAGCACAATTACTCTCTCTCTCTCTCTCTCTCTCTCTCTCTCTCTCTCTCTTTCTAACACTTTTTTACGGTGTTATTTTTAACAGGTAAGTCTTGTTCAAATCCCTGGAAAAGAGGAACTCAGGCAAAAGAACTTTTATAATATTGGTGATTGTAAAATGTATTGGCAAAGCAATGGGGAATACCTTGCAGCTAAGGTTGATCGATACACAAAGACTAAAAAGAGCACTTATCCTGGCTTTGAGCTCTTCCGCATAAAAGAAAGGGACATCCCTAGTGAGGCCTTGGAACTTGAGAATAAAAATGACAAAATTCTAGCGTTTGCTTGGGAACCCAAGGGCCACAGGTTTGCAGTTATCCATGGAGACAACCCCAGGCCTGATGTAAGCTTTTACTCCATGAAAACTGGTCGAGTTTCAAAGCTCACGACACTCAAGGGAAAGCAGGCTAATGCGCTCTTCTGGTCTCCTGGTGGTCGGTTCATTATCCTCGCAGGCCTGAAGGGTTTTAATGGTCAGCTGGAGTTTTACAATGTCGATGAACTAGAGACCATGTCCACCAATGAGCATTTCATGGCCACCGACATTGAATGGGATCCTACAGGAAGGTAAACTCATTTTGATAAACTCTTGGTGGTCATTGCAGTATCCCCCCCCTCAATACCATTAATAAACAGGGCAAGAATTGACATTGACTTGAAACAATATACATTTGTTTGTAGATATGTTGCGACATCTGTCACTTCAGTCCATGAGATGGAGAATGGTTTCAACATCTGGTCATTCCACGGAAAGCTCCTTTACAGGCTACCAAGGGACCATTTCATACAGGTAAGTCATCATGATATTCATGTGGAAATAGTGCTTATTGTAATCCCCAGCTTTGACATACTAAGTTTTCCGCCATGGACCATAAATAGTTCCTGTGGCGTCCAAGGCCACCATCACTATTGACCACGGAAAAGGAGGAAGAGATCGCAAAGAACCTGAAGAAGTATAGCAAGAAATACGAGGCGGAAGACCAGGACGCTTCACTGCTTCTGAGCGAACAGGATCGGGAGAAGCGGAAGCAACTCCAGGAAGAATGGGAAGGCTGGGTGAAGGAGTGGAAGCGAATGCACGAGGAAGAGAAGGCGATCAGGCAAATGTTGAGGGACGGTGAGGCCAGCGACGAAGAGGAAGTATACGAGGCCAAGGAAGTGGAAGTCGAGGAAGTCGTGAAGTCACAGAAGAGGTATTGCCTTATGAGTTTGATCAGGAGTGAAACACAAATTTTAATAGTAGTCGTTTTTGTAGTTTTGGCTATTTGAATTTTATTCTCAGGGTGTCTGAATTTTTGAGTTTTTTTAACAAACTTCTGTGGGCAAAAAAAAAACCCAGAGACGGATGTAGGAATTGAATTGCTTATTTTAAAGAACATGCACTTGGTCTGGTCAATGGTCATGTTTGGAGAATCATTTGTTTTTTTTATATTATCCATAGCTCTTCCAAGAGATACAGTGGTGTTCTACACAACTTTGTGATGTGATTCAATGGTCAAACCATTGAATAGAATAACATGGATTTTTTGGTAAAATAGAATTACATGGATTTTGCTTCACTGAAGAATGGATCAAGGGATGTGTTTGTTGAAGCAGCCTAGAAGATGGAGCAGAATTTCATGCACCCTAATTAAACTTTTTTTTTTTTTTTGTTTGGGTTGGGTGGGGGGGTTGAGATTGATGATATGCTGACTTACTATGCTTATGATTTTAAAAACCTGATTGAATTGGAAAATTGAATTGGGTCAATGGTTTAACCTTTGGGTTAACCGGGTTTGCATAGGGATATTTATGTGACATAATAAATATAATAATAATAATAATAATTAAAGAAATAAATTTTTAAAAAAATATGAAATATTGTAAAAAAAATTCTTTATAATTATCAAATAGTAAATTTTAATACTTTTTAAGTTTTTATTTAACAACCTAACTTGTTTTTATTATATAATATGTAAATTTTTATTAGATTTAATACTTAACAAATAATTAATCATAATTTCTGTGAGTAAAGGATCAACTGATTTAATCAACCGGGGGTTCATTGGTTCAACTAGAGGGTTAGTTATTTTTATCAAATTCTTATACCATCAGGTTTTGAATATAAACTGCACCAGAAATCAAGACTGATGAAGATTCAACATGTTCAAACAACTTTTAAAACACTGATAACAAGTACAAATTGTTATTTAAACAAAAAGATCAAAATAAACTTTTGGTAAAAGTTATGTCTTGGTTTGAGGGTCGGCAACGGGTTGGGCCGGCCCGTTAAAACAGGGCCGAGACCCTATCCACGGGCCCGGGATTGAACGGGCTGGGCCTAGGCTTCGGGCCTACGTGCCTAAATTTTAAACATCTTATTTCTTTTATTTTTTTAATTTTAGATTGTTTATTTGTATATAAATGTTAAAATAACATAAAATTGAAGTATAATATTGAGAAAAATATTTACATCTATTGCAATCGTAAAAATAAAAATATTGAATGAATTAATTGTTTAAAAACTAAATAACTACATGAATTTAAGTAGGTTGACACCTATAAAAAATGTCAATGATTTGTATAATTTAATCATAATTTAAATAAAAATTACATAAAATCACATGACATATTGTATTGCTCCCCACGGGTCTACGGGCCAGCCCGAACGGGCCCTGTTCGGGTTGAGCTTGGGCCCCAGAATCGGGCACGAGCCCAGCCCATCCTTAAAACGGCCCGGCCCGGCCCGGCCGTGAACGGGCCGGGCTTTCAGGCCTTTTGGGGACCCTTAGACATCATTTTTTTTCAGCATGCGCACACTTAAACTCCAAGTCCGTTTGAAAACACGTTTTTCAAAATAAGATTTTGAAAAACAAAAACTTAAATAGGTCTGATTATTCGAAATCGCATTTTCTGTGTTTTTTAAAAAACAATATTTCTGTAAATAACTTTTTAATTAAACTTGCTTTTTATAATGTATTTAACAATACTTTTCAGTTTTTTGCTTAACTAAAAGCATAATCATCTTATTTAATTGTTGCTAAAAGCCCCCATAGATAGATACAGAGGTCGGAATTTGTCGAACTAACTGCACTCCTTCATATACCTCAGGTGTCCATTGATGAAAACGAAAGCTTGAACCTATTTGTTTTAGGGAAATGCTGATTATGCTAACTTACCTTTCTTTTTTTTGTGTGAAAAACATTGCTATAATGAAAGTGACAACGCCGACCCACTAATACAAGGTATGCACAAAGAAGTCACATCGCATCCATGCGAAGGGGATTCAAAGAGGTCGAAAAAGAGGGAGAAGTTTTTGCGTTGAAGCCAATAAGGATGAGAAGCTTTGGTGTTTGTGCTTTAAGAAGAATGAAAATATCAAATAAGATAAAATATGCTGCATTTTTATGTGCAGGTGACTCTTGATTCCTAATTTCCTACGAACCAATAGCTTCCATCTGTTTCACTTATAAAAAAATATATTTTGTTGGATCACAATCACAAAAAGCAGATCTTGCATCCAAAATCTAAAATCAGTGGACAGAACAAAGAGATTACCCTTGAAAAATCCCATGAACCACAGAAATAATATATATTATATAAAAGAAAGATCTCTTCGACAAAAAAATATCATCATTTTCCAATGTCAAAAACATAAATATCCACAAGAAGGGATAAATTATTAGATGCATAAAGTCACATGATAATACAAATCAAGGTTGTAGTATAATGAGGTACACTTTTTCACTGACCAGCTTGTATGCCCCTAAGAGCTGGATCCATATAACATGCTTATGTAGGGGGGTACTCCGTATTGCATGCCTGCAAAACACAGATCGCAAAAATATGGATGACGAAAAATCATTGGTGCAGCAATTGCTACTACTACTATCCGCAGAGCATTCTAAGCATCCAAAAAGAGAAGAAGAAGAAGAAGAAGTAGAAGAAGAAGAACGATAAGTAATACCTTAAATCAATGTGTTGTATGATGTCTCTTTCAATTCTAGAGAACCTGCCAAAACATTAACAATCAGATCATTTTTATCATAAGTTATACTATGCAGTGCAAGCCTACTTGTAACATATATATTCTTTTTTTAGAGGGGAAAAAGTTGATTTTTTCCTTCTTTCTGCTAATCACACAAGTTATGTGATGTTAGCCCACAACAAGGTGGACATACCACATTTTCGATGACCAATAATTATTGCTAATCACATATGTTGGGTCTATGATAATTTGAGAATCTCCAACAACAATCATTGGGGTGCCTCGTGTTAGAAGTATAAGTTAGATTTGGGCTTAACAAATAAAAAGAAGGGATGCAGATAAGCAAGGCTTGGTTCCCCTCCTTTATCTATTTTGTGAAAGCATTCATTATAATTCTTTGGAAATATTGTACATACATTCAAAAATCAATAAAAGTACTTACAAAAAAAAATCCACAATTTAAAAACTATCCTATGAATAAAATATGTTTGGCCAGCTCTTCTGATTTTCAACTGATTTTTCAAAAACTGCCATTCAGTTATGTATATGTCTTGCCATTGCCATGACCCCTGGGAAAATATGATAAGTCAATTTAAACTGAGATGACTTACTAATTGGCTGGGGTGAAAATGATTTTCACTGCCTCAAAGACCTCAGCTATGGATTTTCCAGCATTGATCTACATGAAGCAAAGACCAGTTAGTCATCTTACTGCAAACTTTACACAACAAGATTGTGATTCACAAGTTTTGTTCTTTTAGAATTACCTTTTGAACTTTGAATTTCGCGTCATAATACTCCACCACAGGTACACTGGATTCTACAAAAACCTTGAACCTTTTCCTTATAGTTTCAATGTTATCATCGTCCCTTCCCTTGATGACCAAAAAATAACAATAAGAAGAGGATGAAAGGCGATGACAATACATCAATTTAAAAAAATGAAACCAGTCTCCACTAACCTGGTTTCTGCTTAGAAGACGCCTCTCCATCTCCTCTTCTGAGCAATCAAAAAAGAGAACAAATTCCGGCTCGATCCCAGTCTGCAATATGGCCCACATTATCCAGAATAAATTTTTTGACCATATAATTGAACATTTTCTTTTCATTTTCCCTCACCATTTAAGTCAATTTTTGAACTGAAATACAGAAAAGACAGAATAAATGTTTTTTTCTGTTGAACTGAAGACTTACAACTTTCTCAAATGCATCACGGTTTTCTTCGTTCCTGGGAAAGCCATCAATAAGAAATTTGGTGTTTCCGCTCTCCTGCATTGCCCGTTGGAGAAGCTTCACAGTTACCTCAGAGGGAACAATCTTTCCCTCTTTTATCATGTTCTGGATCATGGTTCTGTGACACAAAATGTGAAGAGTAGCAGCATGTCAAAAAGAGTAGTCAAGTCAAATAAAATCCACATTTAATGAAATTGGAAGATAATACCCATACACGAATATGGAGGACATGCTATCACACTAGATAAGGAAAAGTGGAAAACAACATGAATAAAAACTTAAGAAAGTAAAGATGAGAAATCTGTTCCAAGATGTGGCATGTATTAGTCTCAGGCTCTAATAAGCCAGTGCTATATTTTTCCAGAGAGAATTTTTATTCACGAGGTGTCGGATAACATGCTGGGTATCAAATAGAAAAATGAGCTTTTACATACCCATTTTCTGAACCAGATTTAATTTCAGCTCGAAGAAGATCTCCAGCACTCAAATGGGTGAATCCAAAGTTTTTAACTATGTTTGCACATTGGGTGCCCTTTCCACTGCCAGGACCACCTGCTCAAATTTTTTTTGCCATTTGTTACAGAGAATCCAGCAATAATTTTTTTTAAATGACGATAAGATATGAATTGTTATTCTATTTGCATTGTCGACTTCAAATTCCAGATATATTTAAGATACCTAAAATATAATACATCATTAACAATTCATACTCCCA
Organism: Acorus calamus; assembly: GCA_030737845.1. Taxonomy (NCBI): domain Eukaryota; kingdom Viridiplantae; phylum Streptophyta; class Magnoliopsida; order Acorales; family Acoraceae; genus Acorus; species Acorus calamus. The sequence goes on along the minus strand of CM060867.1, from coordinate 12,603,670 downwards.
TTTAGCACTTTTCTCACAACAGTTTATTTTAGATGGCCTTCACCTAAAATATAAAAAGAAGTCGAATCATATTTATCAATCACACTGTTTCGGAAACTAATTCAACTTTTTTTTAAAAAAAAACAGCTGGAGAGGTTTGATGAATATAATAAAAACTCTACTTATTAAATTTTAAAACTATCTTTATAGATATTAAAATATTTACAATTTTGAGCCAACTTATCCTGCATTCACACACAATAAACATCCAGCCCTCAGTTTCTCTCTCTTCAGTTATGGCTGTAGAGACATAAAAATTACAAATTTCATTGAAAACCTTCGCACACCCAGAGAGCCTAGGTTCATCTCTCAGTTTTTCTAACTAAGCATATTAATGCAGCCAACAGTGTCATTCTTTGCTTTCCATGTGGCAACTGATGGCACTCACCTGAGAATGGAAAGGCCCCTAGATGTGCGATTGAACATCATTACGCATAAAACAAGAAACAAGTGTTATCTTTTCTCCTTAATCTTAATGCTCTTCCCTTTCTTTTCTTTATGTTCTTTTTCCTCTCTCACTCTATCCCATTTTCATCTATGAAATATGGTGGAAGGGTTCCCATCTTTTCCTTAAAAAAAAACAGCATTAGATTGCAAAGCTACAGATTCTTCAAGATCTGGATGCACAGTGAAGATTCATGCTAGGTACCTGACCCACAATTGTATGCTTCAAAATTCTTTTCTTTATGTTCTATTCTCTCTGGCACTCTATTACATTTTCATCTATAAAATATGGTGGTAGGGTCCCAATCTTTTCATATATATATAAAAAACCATTAGATTGCAAAGCTACAGATTCTTCATGATCTGGATGAACAATGAAGATTCATGCTAGGTATCTGAGCCCACAATTATATGCTTCAAAGTGATCAACATCGATTATCCATCACAAACAGAATCCAACTCTAGCAAGGAAAATACAACTTCCTTTCATTTTTTATTCTTTTATGTATGAAAGGAGCAATGTTTTCTCACTAAAGTGATCTATACAAACACATCAATCAATTATATGAAGATCAGCGTTGATATTGTAACAGACAAATTATTAAATTTTAAGGGGATCAGAAATTTAACTATTTTAAATTAAATATGCAGATTTCAAATCATAGAATTTCTCACCCAAAACAAAAACAACTGTAACTTTCTTGTCATTTGAAAGGCATCCGTTCACGACCTGCACATAAAAAACATACCAATCATATGGCTACCAAATGTGGGCATCACATGGCATCACGAAAAGACATATCCATAATCCCATTTCGAGAATTCGAGGATGATAAAAGTCAGTAAACAAGCAAAGCCTTCATAACCTTTCCAAAGCATCCTTGGTTTATTATATAATGCAACATACACAGCAGAGTATAGCAGACAAAGCACTCATTGTTTTTGAACCCGTTTGAGCAGACTAGAATTCTTCATCATAAAATTGAACAAGTATTTCTATGCTCTTAGCTACAGATATATACTTGTAGTGATTTTATGACTGAAATTAAAAGAAAATATATTATTTGTGATGTTGAATCATATTTAGAGGTTATGCATGGTAAGTCAATGTGTAGCCAAGAGTCTAATCACCAACAGGAAATGGTGTATATTCTGACAAAAGTGTTGGTTTATAGCATTGATTATATGATATGCTGAGAGAGAAAAGGTGTTAAGATAATTTTAAATGTCATAACATTTAAAATCTGATGGAGATCTATGAAATGCAGCCTATATTAAATTTTAGAAAAATAGATGCGGTTACAAATTCAAACTTGAAATTGCTGCCTACGGTGTAAAGAATTTCTTTTTTGAAACAAAGCATTTTTATGTGCACCAAATTACAAATAACTAATTTTCCAGCATTTAGAATATCAAGACAGTCATAATATAATAAATGAAATAAACATATAAATTGGTAATCCAACAATTTTGGTCTACGAAGCTACACAAAGCATGAAGCACTGCACAAACTAAATGTTAAGTACCAAAGAATGAACAAAGGGACCTGAAACATCTGAATCATTCACACTAAATACAAAAAATTACCTTGGTTAAATCTGCTGAAGGAGCATCAACCACACTGCCCATTAATGCTTGTTACAATTATCTTTGAATGTCACACCTGAACTAGATGGAAAAATACGATGTCAAGCAAAATCTATAAGTCTTGGCTGCTAATATAGTATCATACTGCATGATAATTCAATGCAAATTGGATTAAAGCAAATCAACTCAAAAAACTAAGTAGCCAAACATAACAAATCTGTTTTGAGTGACCAAAAAAGATCCGAAATCATTATGGAAAACAACACTCTTTGTGCCGAAAAAAAAAAATCCCCTTCCTGCGTCTACTTTGATTGAATCTTTGAATCTGCCACGGACATCTCAGCTTTGTAGCTGCCCTAGATTCTCCTCCCACTAAGGGAGGATGAGTGGAAGCAACGAAACACTAAGCTTCTCAAGGAAGGGCCATGTTGGATCTTCAGTGGTCTTGGCTCCACATTCTAAACCTCCAGAGGCAATGGTGCTGGAGATGGAGCCGATGGAGGGGGGACTAGGCTTGTTAACAGATCCCTGTCTGAATTTGTTGAGTATCCAAATCCAAAACCGTATCCAGACAGATTATCGAATAATTATTGAAATTATCAAATTATAATATTCTAATATATATTTTCCTCAAAATATCATATTTGTAATATATATTTTTTAAGCATAAAAAAAAATTATGTAATATAAATACATAATATAATAATCCTCAAATACGTAAATTTTCAAAGCTGATACCCCAGTATCCAATTCCATATCTGAATCCATTTGATTCATCGATTGTAATATATGATAATGGATTAAGTAAGGTCTCTGAGCCAGATCACATGGGGGTTTTGGGTGATGGTAAGGGAACGAAAGGGATGAGAAGCTCATTCATATCATCACGGGTATATCACCATCGTTACTCTCTGTATGTGTTGTTTGTATGGTAAAGTTCTGATTTTTATTGCATAAAGAGTTGATCAGGTGTTTGGATTTGTATATATTGAATTTCAAGACATTTAAATTTATGATTTGTTTCTGTCCAGTTTGATTAGTTATGAATGTCTTCTCTCTTCGTCTATCACTGGATAAATTTGAGTAAACTCCCTTCCTTCCTCAAAACCCCTAAAGAAAACCTCTCCTGCATTAAGTCTTTCTTCTTATGTATTTAGTCTCAGATTCACCGATCCAATTCAAGTTGTCGCGTGAAACAGTCACAGTTCACTCAAAATCGCAATCTAACGACGAAAACAAGCAAAACCACCCAAACCAAACAAATCACAGATCTACATCAAAGAGCGACTATGCAAGTAGCCAAGTACATAAAACCATCCAAAACGAAGATTTCAACCACGCCCGAATCAGATCCGAACAAAAAACCTACTGGGGAGCCGAGATCCGATCCGTACCTGAAGAGATCAGGAGCAGACGAAGAGGAGCTTCGGCGACGGATCGAATCAGAAAGAGAGAGAGAGAGAGAGAGAGAGAGATCGATCTTGCTTTTATTAGTTTGAATAATAAACTTTGGTTAGTTGCGTAGGGAGAACATGCGCAAAGTCTTGCCGTTCAAAGGTTTGGGGAAATGGCATTCTCGTCATTTCACTATTCTTTACTCCTGACTCTATCACGTCCGTTCATCTGTCCCTCTTGCAATCATAGACCTTCATCGTCCCCGTCCCTTCATCGACGGTGTAGATCGTCCGCTCCTCCATCGACCCCGTCGAAGCCGCTTCAATGGCGGAATCACCGTCGTCGCCTCTGAACAGCCCCACATGGGGCCGAAGAACACTCAGATTCTCGCGGAGGGAGAGAGCTAGGGTTTCCATATCGGCCGAAGCGGAGGACGTCGCGTCGCCCAGGTCTCCCCGGCCACAGAGCCTCCGGGGAGGCCCCAAGCCGTCGGAAGTCTACGGGTTCGTCGGATCAATCTCGACCGTAGTCGCTACGGTCATCTTTTTCGTCTGGGCTTACATTCCCGAACCATGGCTTCATTCACTGGGCATCACTTACTATCCAAGCAGGTATTTTTAATTTTTCTGTAGTTTTATTTTCGCTTCTCTTCTTCAATTTGAACTTCCGATGAAGATTTCGTAATTGATTCCTCAAATTATGTTGTGGAACTTGAATAGAATATAACTTCAGCTGTGCATGATTTCAGTCAATTTGTTTCATATGATTCACTGCAAATGCTATCAGAGTTGTGGAATTTATTCTCAGTTTGAATTTTTGTATCATTGAATCGTATATTTCACTCAATAGCCAAAAATTAGTTCTGAAATGAAAATTCTTTGCCCCTAGCAATTCAGTTACAGTAATTGTGGCCATGTAGTCACTCTCAACACCAATTTGAAATCTCAACACCAATTCAGTTACAGTAACTGAGGCCATCCCATGTCCATCCATGTCTAAAATTCAGATTTTTTTTTTTGAAATTTGGACACATGGGACATGTTCAACAAATGTCCAATGCATCAAGTGTCTTGTCTTCCTTTTTTTTTTTTTTAAGAAAGGTAGATATTTGCTACCCGATTTCATTTCTGATAACCGACTTACAAACTCTGATAGGGATGGTGGGGGGATAAGAGCGGGACATAAAGATAATATTTATACACTCATACATAATAGGTTCAGAGGGGCCCAACCCGGCTAGAAGTATCTAACACGTCGGCGCTGCCCTCCAACCGACCGATCCCTTCGACTACTCCCGAGCTCGCGGGAGATCTTGTCTTTCTGTCTATTGAAGTGTCCATTTATTCCTAGGATCATTTGATCATGAAATTAAATCAAACTGAGATTTTGTACATAGCCTTGCCCACAATTTTTTCTCCGTTTTTCTGCTTTTAGCTTTTATGTAGCTTCATACACACACATAACCAAATGTAATTCAGATATCTAAGAAGAAACAGTCGTGGACAAAAGTTATCTGTCCTTGGCTGAATTTGAGAGCTGAATGGGAGATGAGTGAAATTCTTTCCGCATCAGAGTACTAATGTGATTTCCAAAAGGATTTCCCATCTTATATAACCTCCAAAATCAGAGTAGTGAGAAAGCACTGGAAGGATTTGCTGCATGCTTTCTGGCATAATAATCAAAGTGGAGTATTATTTGTGAATGCAAAATGTGGGTTGCCATGTATATTACATTTGATGTGTGGAATCCTCCTAATGCTGACAGGGTCATCCTACCCGTAATCTGACTTTAGAATATGCATGCCTGTCACAATCCATTCCAATTTGTGCTTGTTCGAGTTAGCAGATGTGATGATTACACAGTCTATGCAATTTCCAAAACCCACTTTTCAAAAACAAATGTCATCACACAGGAATATCAGTCTTGAATATTAGTATATCATCCAAACAGTAAAACCAAGTATCTGTTTATGATTCCATAGAGTTTATTACTTAAAATTAAGGAAGTTTCTTGGAAGCCAATTCTTTCTAATTTCAACTCCTCTTATATATAGGACAATTGTATGTTACAAAAAAATATTTTCAGCATGATACCAAGTTCAGCACAATTACTTGGTGAGCTCCTTGAAATTGGTCTGATTTTCAGTTTAACCGAAACATCATGGTTCATTTTTCATTGACTTCTTAGATGAATTTTTTGCACTACCACTCTTGCTGTTTTTTCCTGGAATTCAAGCAGCACTACATGTCTAGCTTGTCCCAGTAATTATTCCTTCTGCAGAGATACTGATATGGTGTTTTTCCTTTCCAGATACTGGGCACTGGCAGTGCCAACTTATGCTATGGTGACAATTGTGTTAGCACTTGCATTTTATCTGGGATTGAACTTTATGGTCACGCCTCCTCCAACATCATTCAATATGATGTTTGGTAAGTTTCACACTACACACGGAATCTAGTATCAACATGTAGTTGAATATATGAAATCATTTGAAAGTAATTATAATGGTGTCTTTTAGCAATGTTATCCTAGTCACAGAAATCTTGTGCTCTGTGGGCAGTGGAGTCATTTTCTAATTTGTCTTTTTCCTTCCTGTTTTTTTTTGTTACGAGGGTGGTCTTTAGTACTTTCCAGATTGCATAAAACTTTAACACAGTTCTTGATTTTCATTGGAACTGTCATAGTGTGTCAGGTGGCATTAATTGCAACTTTTTGAATCATCTCGGTTTAGTGGAGATGAAATTTTTATCAAGAACATAATCAATTCATAATATATAATTTGAATGATTCTACTGATCGAAATGGGATTCCTATGATTGTTGGACCCCAAGATGTTATATTAAAAAGATCACAAGGTGTCAAGATGAACTGATTTCTTATTAAAGTGTATACTAATAGATTGGAATGGTTTTCCATTGCAAAATTGTCCACTGATTTCTTGTTCTTATTTTTTTTTTTGGCTTTTACTAGCCCACTCTGGAACTTTTCATGTGTTACGTAAACATGAATCTTGGTGTTCCTGTAACAGCATCAATAATTCATCAAGTCTTGAATCAACCTCCCTCATGGATATCTTTACTGATATGTATATGTGATTCTATTTCCTCCATTTTCTTTGCAGATCAATACAGTAGAGAGCGTCCAACTTTTATAAACCCAGTGGATGGAGAGGAGCGACCCATTGACCCAATCTCTGATATAGGCATCAACCATATAAATGAACTCATGTTCAACACAAGATAAGGGGATCACCTTTGTAGCTGCTAATCTTTGCTGGTTAGATCGCTTGTATCACCCCATGTTTCACAGATGCAGACCAGTTGCTTAACCTGGGAGAAATTTTTGTTCTCATTTATATAGCTTGGAATCATTGATCAATTGCATTCTGTTGATTTCAACCTTATAAAGTATACTCTCATTCAAGTTGTTAGTCACTCCTACTACTACCGAAGACCAATTTATCTTCAACAGATGCTTCCAGGATCGGCGAGTTTGAACAATTTGGAATTGCTGTTTCCTCTCTTCTTTTTTTGATAGCTGATGAACCTTGTTAAATTTGTGGACTCAAATGTATATATGATCAGGTCTTTGTATCTCTAAAAATACAATAGTAATTCTGCACTGAATGTTTTAATAGCTTCTAATGTTTTTTTGGTGCGATAGCTTCTGATGTTATGTATATTAATATGTAAAATTTCAATTGATGTGGGGATTAGTGATTCTGCATCGAATGTTTTAATAGCTTCTAATGTTTTTTTTTCTTTTTTTTTCTGATGTAATGTATATTTGTTTGTAATAATTTTCAATTGATGTGGGGGCATTTTGAGAACAGACACAAACACATGAACTTGTTTTTCTAAAAGTTGAAGTTCGATTTCATCAAATCAACCACGGACGCCCATTTTTCGTCCCTCTCTCAGTCCGGGAGAAAAAAAAAATGCTAGCCTTCGTAAATCATGGACTGAAGAACAATCACCGCCTAGCGAGACTCCTCTCCTTCTCGGCCGCCACCGCCACCTCATCCCTCCCTCCCCCTCCTCTTCCGCCGCCGCCGCGACGGGAGCTTGTGCCGCCACTCTCTCCGTTCCTTCCCGCCTCCTCCGCCACCGACGGCCTGAACACGAAGCTCCTCGCGGACTCCTTCAAGGAATGGTTCCTCACGGGGAGCACCATCTCCGCCACCCCCCTGACCACCGTCTACGACCGGATCTTCGCCGCCCTCGCCGCCAACGAAGACGACGCCTCCCTCGACGCCGCCCTGGGCGACCTCGACCTCCGCCTCGACGAGTCGCTCGTCATCGGCGTCCTCCGCTACCGCCCTCGCGAGGTCCTTCTCAACCTCCGGTTCTTCGACTGGGCCGGGCGGGCCCGCGGCAGCTCGAGCTACCGCCACACGCGCGCCGCCTACAACGCGATCTTCCACACCCTCTCCCGCGCCGGCCTCTTCTCCGTCCTCCTCGACTGGCTCGGCTCCTTCTCCGCCATCGGCCGCGCAGCCCTCGCCGTCTCCATGTCCGAGAACGTCCGCTTCCACAACACGCTCGCGATGGGGTACGCCGCCGCGGGCAAGCCGGACCTGGCCCTCGCGATCCAGGCGAGGATGCGGTTCAACGGCCACGACCTCGACGCCGTCGCCTACCACGTGCTCCTCAACTCGCTCGTCGAGGTGGGGGCCTTCGATGTCTCGGAATTCGTGCTGAGGCAGATCGAGACGCGGGGGCTGACCACCCCGGCCACACCCGGGATCAAGGTGAAGAGCCTGTGCAGGCAGGGCCGCCTCGACGAGGCGAAGGAGCACTTTATCGAGGTTCAGAACAGCAAGCACAAGTCACGCGGTCGGGTCGCGGCGAATCTCATCAATGCGCTTTGCAAGAATGGCAGGTTTAATGAGGCGAACGCGCTCGTCGAGGAGCTCGGGAGGCTGCCGGATTTCCCGGTCTCCCTCGCTTACGAGGAGTTGTTGAGCAACCTCATCGAGACGCAGAGAACTTCCACCGCCATCAGATTCTTGAAGGAGAAGAAGGAAATGGAGAATTTCGTCCCCGGCATTATTGAGTACAACAAGCTGCTCTTCAGGTTATTGAATGAAAACCGTCTTGAGGAGGTCTTTGACATGCTTATCGAAATGCATGAGCAGAAGATCTCGCCTGATGACATCACGATGAATGCTGCCCTCCGCTTCTTCTGCAAGGCTGGGATGGTTGATGTTGCGCGAGAGCTCTACAATGCCAGGAAGGACTTCGGCCTCAGTCCGAACAGCGTGTTGTACACGCACTTCATAAATGCTCTCTGTGGGGAAGGGAACTTAGACGAGGCTTGCAGGGTATTGGATGAGTCGATCGAGCATGGTTACTTCCCCGGGGGGAGGACTTTTGGGATACTCACCGAGGCTCTTTATCAAGATGGGAAATTGGACAAGCTGAGCAAGCTTGTTGACAAGGCTCTGAAACAGAACATTGTCCCGTCAGGTGGGGTGTTTGGGAATTATATCACCGCATTGTGCAAGGCAGGTCAGACCGAGGAGGGGTATTTGTTGTTTCCGGAGAAGATGAGGCGATCCAATGTGGTTCTAAATGGGCAGGCGTATAGTAATCTTGTGATGGGGTTTGTCAATGCAAAGAGGGGAGATAAAGCGGCGAGGCTTTTGATTGAGATGCAGGAGAAGGGTTACCCCCCAAGCCAGAAGTTGTACAAGTCGGTTGTTTGTTGCCTTTGTGAGATGGGTTTGCTTGGGCATGTGCTCAATCTGCTGGAGATACAGCTGGTGAGGAATGCGGGGCTCAATTTTGGGAGCAAGGCTGAGATTTACAATTGTTTTATTGAGGGGGCAGGGCGGGCAAAGCAGCCGATGCTTTCAAGGGAGGTGTTTGAGAGGATGGTGAGGAGCGGGGTCCAGCCTACCTCATGCTCGCATGTGCTTCTGTTGAGGAGTTACCTCCGTGGGGGGCGCTTTGGTGATGCACTCACTTATTTCTATGATTTGCGTAAGGAGAGGCCTCCGAGCATGAAATTATACAATGCCTTCATTATTGGCCTCTGCCAGGCGGGGAAGCCCGAGCAAGCCTTGGTCTTCTGGAGGGAAGCGAATGAGAAGGGTCTGATATTAAGCCTTGAATGCTACGAGGAGCTTATGTTTTCCTTGTGTAACTCATATAATTATGATGCCGCGGTTGAGGTGATTAGGGATTTTGAGGCGACTAAGCGTCCGGTCTCCTCTTTTTTGTGCAACATCCTTATCTTTCACTCACACAGGTCACGGGATCTCTGGTCAGCTTGGGTGAGGTCGTCAATGAATGATGTTGAAGGGGAGGGCTTGCATGATGCCGGGAGGGTATCACTTGGGGAGCTTGTGGCTGCATTCTCAGGTGGTCTCAGGAAGAAGGAGCATTTTGAGAATTTGGATGAGATGGTGGAGAGGTACTTCCCGGTGGATATTTACACATACAATCTATTGATGAGGTTACTCTGTATGGAAGGCAGAATGGATGATGCTTGTGATCTATTCAATAGGATGTGGAGGAAGGGATATCAGCCCAATCGATGGAGTTATGATGTGATTGTGCATGGATTCAGTAAGCTGGATAGGAAGGAGGAGGCTTCCATGTGGATAGAGGAAATGCACAAGAAGGGTTTTGTGCCAAGTTGTAGCACGGTAGATCATTATATGAATATCTCGAACAGAGAAGGATGATTTGGTGTTAATCTTGTGGCTTACTTGGATATAAGCCTACCCAAAACCTTTGGGAAATCGCCTATGTTGATGGTTGATGAGGTTTCTATACATTCTCCCATTGAGCCATTAATTTGCACATTACATGATTGTACTCATGATAATTGGCAGACCAGGTTATTCCTTCCTCTTCCTCTTTTTAACTCGCTGCACTGCTTATTTTCAGTTATTTATTTATTGTATTCAGCCATCTGCTTCTTCTCTGTGTATAACATACTATGTTGTTGATTTACTATTTTTTTTCCTACATTCTATTTTCCAATGAGCCAGCTTTATTGTTCTTTTTCCTCTGTCGTAGCTGAACAAAATTAATATGCTTTCATAAAAAAATTATGCTTTATTTTTCTATGATGATGGCTGTTTCCAATAAAGCTTCCAATAATGCCATCTTGCAAATTTACTTATGATCCTTTGCTACAGATACATAACAATAGCCTGCTCTTTGGTGGAGAAGGCTTTTCTACAACTAAGGTGATAGCCTAAGATTGTTTTTAACAATTGGAATGATCTGTACAACTGTCAGATTATCCATTGCGACACCTAAATTGATGTTCACTACTGGCAGATGGTTTTATCAATCGAATTCTGCATGCAATGCGATTAACATCACTCTTATGCTTGCTCGCACCCCCCAACCACAAAGTTTAGCTTAGCTTTCTGGTTCTCCCTTAGCAGGGCAATAAAGTTACATCAATCATCCTGCTTTAGCAATTCAACTTATTTTGAATAACGGTGGTAGTTGTTATTTCCATGGGTAACTGGTTTGACAAGACCACTACTCTCTGCATATGTACATTAGGAGTGATTGTTTAGAACTTTACAACTTGAATCACAACTCGCCTGATGATTCTAAAACCGCATGCATTACATTGTAGATGGAGTTCCTTTTTCATGTTTTCTATGTATATGTGAACTTCTTTTTTTCTCTCGTTTCAGTTAGTGGAATCACTGACACATTAATTTTGTAGACATCATTCATATTGTTCCCATATGATTTTCAGGTAAAAAACATATTTTGCTTCAAAATCAATGCCTGCAGCAGAAAATACATTGGGATTGGAAACTCAGCTTCCTTCCACTTTCTTGATCAAGTGTGCAAATTTTCCCCATCTTACTCCTCCTGTTCCAGGATTTCATGAAATGATTAATGGAGCTTGGAGGCAATACTACCCCGACTTGGAGTTTTGGTTGGCTTATGGCTAGTTTCTGACACCACATCATTCTTTAAACTGGAAAGATTTGTTAGTACTATTTATGCAGAGTTTTGCTTAATGTTCTGGTGCAACATTATGTAATTTAGTGTTGTCCATGTTCTAAACCAAAAGAAAAAGAAACTGTTCAGTGATGTACAATATTTAAGCAAATAATGAAATTTCGATTTGATTTTTCCCCCATAGATTTTTCTGTCAATGAAGAGTATCTAGGATCTGTTGTCATGAAAAATCCCTATGGTTTTTATCACTCCTTTTAGGGCTTCAGCTTGTCCAATTATTATCTATGAAACGTCTGGTTCGACTCCATTGATGGCATTGTTAGCATCTCCCTCTCTCAGTTATTCTTCTTTCAGTTCTATTGCTCAATGCAAGGGGAGGCATGCAGGTCTATCATCTGTTCGGGGATAGCACACTGAGGTACTAAATGTCCTCTCTGTTTTGCTTTTGTGGGGTATAATTTTGTTGGATTCATTTTAATTCATTTTGATACTGCATTGGTTTGTGTTGAAACAGTACAGACTTGTGATAAGGTTGTGCGGGGATGTTTGAGAAAGCTGATCTCAGATCATTGGATGCATTGCAGAATGGACTCCATGTCTAGTGTATGCTCTTCTCTATCACTACTGTTATTTTCTTTCCCCCCTTCTTCCTGTGATGGGTTTTGTAAAAAAATTGAACCTCTTTTTTGTGTGTTTTGTAGGACAAATTCGATCGTTCCCTGTGATGGTCGTAATATCTCTTTGCTTTGGATTTTGTTTAAGCATGGCATGAGAAAGAATTGAAGGTCATATTCTATGGCCTTTGTGTTATATCATACAGGTCTATCTCTCATAGATCTTTTACATATGAGAATGAGGTACACACAAAGTGAACTGGTGCATGTAGACAGAAATGCACATAAAAGAACCTCTGCAGGCATTTTTTGACTCTTAAAATATTAAAATATTTTAATACCTATGTAGCTATGTGTTACTTTCTGCAGGAAAGTTCATGTAAAATTTGCAGGAATTGGGATTTTTTTTTTAATCCTGCTTCGCAATCAGTTTTCGAAGGTGATTGTTTATGGCTTTATGCTATTGAATTTATGCATCTTCCATTTACTCAGACCTCAGACAAAAAACTTATGTAAAATTCACATTATTGCCCCTATTATTGGCTTAGAATTTGAACTTGAACAGCTTAACTAATCATTATATTTTTAGCCAGTAAGCTTTTACTTAAATTTTTTTTATGAAATTTGAATATAAATTTGAATAAAAGACGAAAATGGCCTAAGTTTACTACATCTTTTTCATCACTCAAACCAATAATAGTAAATATTGTTCTTTTATAACATTATTTATTGGCATACAAGTAATATATATTTAATTTCTTTCTTTATGCATTAAGAAATCTCTAGCTTGAGATTGGCCGTCCCCTTGGTTTTTTCCATTTTCAAGGAGGCAATGTTTGTAAATAAATTAATCCTACATATTTACATTAAAAATAGGTCTCATAATCATCTGATTTTATATATATATATATAATAATATAAATCATACCACTTTTTAAATATTATATAATAATAATAATAATCATATGTATGCTGAAACTAACTTGCGGCTATAAATCGGTCCCCGGTTCTTTTACGTCTCACCCACCAAAAAAAAAAAAAATCGATGTGGTTAAGACCGTCTGATACCAAATGTAAGGCCATGATTTTATCTACCGTGGATCTCTTGTTAATCAGGTTCTATCAAACTCACACCGAAACGCCGAAGCGTTTATTAACCCTTCCTTCGCAATTTCTATCGTCTCCTCTCACACCAAGCTCCATCAGCCATGGCGGCAACCTTGCGATGCCACCCCCTCCACGTCCCCCAACACAGGTCCCACCACCACCGCCCGTCCCCCAATCAACGCCTCCCATACCCCCACGTCGTCTCCGTCCGCGCCTTCCAACGAAGCGACTTCGACGGGTTCGCCAAGCGAGTGGCCTCCGGGGAGGCGCTGAGGGACGCCTGGAGGAGCGCCAACGACGGGTTCGAGCAGCTCGTCTACGACGCTCGAAGGGCGGCCGAGCGGCTCGACAGCCGCTACTCCATATCCCGCCGCGTCGAGTCCGCCGCACGATCGGCGGGGGATAGGGCCCGGGAGCTCGATCGGGATCTCGGGATCGGACGGCGGTGGAGGACTTTCTCGATGGATTTCTCTCGGAACTGGCCCAGGGTCAGCATGTCCTTCTTCCTTCCCTATTTTTTTTCTTTCCGTGAATTCCAATTGCCTTTTGATTGTATAAATTGTTGCAAAGCTAGGAGTGAAGTCGATGTCGTCATCTTCAGAGTCTCTTTTGCATGATAAATATGTTGGATGATGGGTGATAGACTGGATTTAGTCATTTTTTAACTGAGGGAAATAGTGGTTCCTAACTTGCCTCTTGGTTAGAGGAGCTGCAACTTGCTAATTCAAGCTTGTCACGTAAATGATAAATCGATACAAAGAGGCGGCTTTGTCGGGTTGTAGGTGAAGGGGATTTATCATTCAATCTAACTGTACTTATAATTTTTATGATGGTGGTCAAATCTCTGATTTGTTATCCATTCTAAGCATGAAATCTATTGACGGCACTGGGATCTATCAATTGCATTTCTGGTGATCTCTGTGTTGCGACAATTATGCCACAAATTGCTGAGTATGCGTGAGACAGAAACCAAAGGTTTAGGATGTTATGAAGGGATGGTGTTTGGTGCCACCATATTTTCATTGCATGAAAGAATGAGATCCCTTCAGACCCCAAAATGAAAATTATTCCCTGTGGGAACTGGGAAGTAGACTTATCTTCACTCTTTGGCCTACAACATTGAAATTGAGTCTCGATGAGGGGCTCTTTTGGTTTCTGGGATATTTTTTGTTAAAGTGCTGTACTTTGATGCAATGAATGCAAATTTGAAAGTTCTTCACGAAAACGAGCCTTCGTAGAACAGCCTTGGAAGCCAGTGCTTTGGATCTGCTGCGTGATATCTCTGGCAGCTATTTCCAATTCCATACTCGAATTTCCTTCTATTTTCATAACTTCTACATGCATCCGTAGCATCATTAAATACTTAGATGTCCTTGCGTGGAATGATATTTACACCTCCTTTGCTTGCAAATTGCAGTCTTCCATGCACTAAATATTTTCCCTCAGTGACTGTGGAGGTTTTTGCTTAGGAAGACTGTACATTTCTTTGCTTGGAAGACACAATACAAGGACTTCATTTTGTCAAGGGGAAGAAAACGGGCCTGCAAGTTACTTCCATCAGTAAAGATAACTACAGATTGAAGTGATCATTTCGAGATTGAAGTGGCAATCGTCGCTGATCATGGTCACAGTGGATTGTGCAGTATTATCAAAACTTTGGATGAAAAATGTATAATTTGATCCTGACATGGCTTTTTTTTTGTTTTCTGTCTGCATGAGGACTGTGTGTAAAAGGAAAACTTGTTTCCTTAAGATTAGGCAGGACATTAATGTGTGGGAGTGGGATTCCCATATTTGTGCTAGGAAGGAAAGGCATTAGAGATGGCTCATGTTATATAATGACAAATCCTTGGATGAGTTCATTAACATGAGGTCATGAATGTGGGAGTTCCTTATGGTGGTCTTCTTCAAGTTTCAAAGTTAAAGAGTGATATTGTAGGAACCACTATGGCTTCAGTCTACGTCCATTGCAACTTCAATCTCGTAAAGTTTAATGAGTTGGTAGTTCTTTACTCATGAGTACCTCTGTGCTCTCTATTTTTCCCCTTGATAGAATGAAACCTTAATTTTATGACAGTTGGGAGTTTTTTTAGTTCTCCCCAGTGATTCTGATGAGTCTCATCATCTGGGTTTCTTGAATCAGATTTAAAAAATCCCAGCATTCCTCTTGTACCAAACGATCCTCAGTTTAGAATGACAAATTTAGACAATGTAGGTGACTTCACATTGAAGAGTGACAATGCTTGGGGATGTCTCCTATCTGGCGACTGTATAGGAAGATTGATAATCCAACATGTATTTCCAAATAATGAATTTTGGTGTTGCCAATTACTTTTTAAGCTCTTTCCATTGTTAGTCCTATTTTGGATCATATGCTTTGTGATCATTGTGATTAGCCTCTTTTCTGACAGACGATATTTAAGTTCTTTTCTTTTTCTCTCTGTTTTTTTCCATTTTGTTCCTGTGGGTGACTTCTTGTCCTGTCTTTTTTCTTCTTTTACTGTTCTCTTGAAGCTTGACTCCTTGTCTTCCTCTTGGACTTGGAGTTCACTAATCATTAAAATTTGGACAGTGTGCTCCCACCTTTTCTCAAAACAAAAGTGATGTAAATCCTGGCAAAACAAACATAGGTTGATCCTAGCCATTTCCATTTTTACTTCACATCATTACTTTACATATTTTCACATCATGTATATGTTACATATATGTATATGTTTGTTTGTGTATATCTTTATTGTGTCGGGGGGTTATATACCCACTCCATACAATGAGAAAACCACCCTATGATTAATAGTTTTTATGCACCCGAAACCAAAGGAAAACCACCCCTACCAACCACACCCCATTTTGAACCAAACCCACCTCCTATACTGTTCGACAAACGTAGTGTCGACCAATGCTACATATGTCGATATTTTCTGGTGTCGAACTAAAGGATTACATAAACATTTTTTTTCTATTATAATATCGACACATGTATTGTCGATACGTGTTAAATATGTCGCCAAGCGGAGTGTCGATACTAATAGATTATTGAAAAATAAAAAGATAAGTATTGGTCGACACATGAGATGTCGAGAAAAGTGCCAATGATTGACAGTGACTGTCGATACCAACAGATAATCGCAAACTACTTTTTATATATATGTTTGAACTTCATCATATCGATAACTCGATGCCATGTCATTGGAACAATTTTTTCGATTGAAAGCTCTAAGTCAAATACATTCCTTGGGAATTATATTGCATTGTAAAAAAATTAAGTAAATATTCAATTATATATAAGAAATTAAGAGTTACATACCCAGTAGAATCATATACAAACAAAACAAAAGAGTTATGCTTTTCAAACTAACATCAATCACATATTTGAATAAGTCTGTTAGTTTATATTGCCGGCCTGGTTTGAAGATAGACAAAAAAAAATTTATATCTAACTCATAATTAGAAAAAGAATCAAAATCATTGATCAAATAGGGTTTCAAAGGACAAAATATAATACAAACAAGACCAATAATAAGAAAAAGAAGATGAAAAAGAAGATATAGGAAGTATATTTACCTTACACTTCAATATCGAACAAAGGACGATGATCGGCGGGTGGAACAATATCAAAGCAGCGAAGGAAAGAGAGGAAAGGCGGGTGGAGCAGGGACAATGACCGGCGGGCGTCGTGGCCGGCGATCAAAATGGCGCATGGGTGGAGATGGGTCGAAGAGAGAGAGAGTTTTGTTAAATGGGTTGGGGTGGTTTTACACAATAGTATTTATTAGGAGGTGGTTTTATAGGTTTCAAAAAATTGATTGGGTGGCTTTCCTATTGGGGTGGTTTTCCATTAAATGGGGGTTTAAATAACCATCCCCTATTGTGTCACCTGACACAAAGAACAAATAGATTGTTCTTTGGAAATGTTTTAATGCCTCAACAGGAACATAATGCTTGGTTTATTCACTAGTGTAAATGAATATTTTTCTGGGCATGTGAAGAATATTTTCCTTGAATATCAGAATGGTTATTTATGAATGTTTCGTTACTATTCTTCTTGCAGTACAGGAAGGAGCTGAATGGATTTATGGGTACACCACTTGGAAAAGGTTTCACTGTGAGTATGATATAAAATAGTATTTGTCTTGGACTTCAAGATTTTTCTTGCACACTGTATTTCAGTGATCTGGTTACATGATTTTATAACCATTGCCAGCATTGAAGTGTTGTTTTCAGTTTTGCTTCTCAATTATGACGGAACTAATTGATTTATAAAGCTTTGTTGTATTAAATATACTTATCTTGATCAGTCACCTCTGCCGAACTTTGTGTGTCAGATGATCATTTAAGTGTGCTACTAATAAGTTTTTCCATTTTACGTGCTTCTACTTTTAAGAAAAAATGGTTTTTTGAAGAGCACAGAGTTAAAAGATACCCTCATACCCTCAGTAAGAGTAAATGCATGAATACTCAAAGTGAAGTGAACACTAAAAATCGTTTCGTTCTTTATGGTTAATTTTTATCTCAATTCATGGGAAAACTTTAGTAAAGTACCATGAATAAAAACCATGGCTTTCTCAATGAACTATTTTTTGACTTCTGACCCTTGAATATTGCCCTTTTTTTGTTGAATGAAGCTGTGCGGTGCTACCACAACTGTATTAGCTAAAACCTGAAATACCTAAAAAACTGTCTTTTTGTGACCCTTGTACATTAACTTATATTATATGCTTATGGAGGAAAAGAAAATTAAATATTAAATTTTTTTTTTGGAAAGCAATCTATTTAACTTGGAGATTATAGGGTAGCATTTGTCTACCCTTTCCCTCAAAAGCAGATTAGAGAAAGGAGAACCACAAATACATCTATTTTCTTATTTTACCTGAATACTAAGCTAGCTAAATAACAACATTAAAATCTTGATCGGCTTGTTTGCGTGAGCTGCTCTTTCCCTTTTACTCTATTGTATTTTTCTCGAAAAAGGTAGTGTGGGCCGGGTTTCACTTGATGATCTAGTCAGGCATGGATAGGGAGGGAGGTACATTCAGCCATCTTAAATAATTATCTTTTATGCCCTTGATGATGCAAGCCGAAGGGATGAAAAAAATGGTCACCTCTAGTTTTTTACTGTACCTTGTCGGCTTATCAGGCTATTGAATAACCATGTGTGTATGGTAAACATATTATGCAAACTTTAGTACTTTGTTATCTTGTAACCTTGATGGCTAATGTGTGCTTCAAGGCACCATAACGCCATGGCACATTTTTTTCTCATTATGGTTAGAACTTCAATTATATGCATTTGGATGTGTTATGTTTGCTTGTTTGAGCAAAGTTTTCTTTCTAGCATGTAATTGGTCAATGTGCATTCTTTTAATGAATTCATGAAATTGAAACATAAATCAGTTCTCTAAAAAAATTTGAAACCCTGAGCAAGCTTATTTTATTTGTCACACCCGATTCTGTGATGCATTTTTACCTAGTTGGTTATGACAGCGTCAGCCTGACCATGTAGCCTTGTTTTTGTAGACGATCTTCTTTCTTTGGTTCGCGTTATCTGGGTGGTTGTTTAGGTTCCTGATTATAGCAACGTGGGTGCTTCCCTTTGCTGCTCCTCTCCTAATTGGAACTGTGGCTAACAACTTTGTCATTGAGGTATGTTGATTGGCCTTGCTTGATTTAATTTGTACTTTTGAATTCCTCATTCTAAAAATTGAATATCTGCATACCCAATTCAAACATGCATTTTTTCCATAATTTCTTTTAAACTTCATCATGATGATTCATACACTCACATGCTTGCGCGCACACACTATGCTTCATGCCTTTCATTTGATTTTTATTATTATTGTTTTAAGAATCATGGGGAGGTCACAGGGCTTTGATCTTCAAAATCTACCATCAAATGGAATTCTCCATTAGATGATCTAATGTAGTCAGTGTGTGAAAAGTCTCCATTAAATGCTTAGGAGCATTCAAGAGATCCACATCTATTTGAAATAATGAATGTATGTGAATATCTATGACTTAACAAGATGGATTAGAGATTGACCTCTGCCACGCCTGTTATTTGATGCCCGGTCTACTTTTCCTTATTTACAGTTTTACATCCCAATGTAGAAATTTAAGAGTGATCAGTTATAACTCAAATTTTACAAGATTAACTGGTATATGAAGAAAAGTATTTCATCCTTTATAGCTGCCAAAACTTGTCTGATTGCAGGGCACCTGTCCAGCATGTAAGAGGCGGTTCACGGGCTATCGTAATCAGATCATCCGCTGTACGGGTTGCAGAAACATTGTATGGCAACCGGGAAATGGAAGAGGCAGGAATCCATCATCAAGCAGGAATCCACCATCAAATTCTGGGCCCGACATCATCGATGTCGAGTTTGAGGAGAAGTGATAGGCCCTCTAAAGCTTCTTCTTCTGCCTGTTGTGGGGGCTTGTACAAGATATATATTCTCATTTGTAACATATTGTTTGTAGTACAGCTCCATGTGTTCAGCAAAAGCCCAGGAATGAAGAGCAGAACAGAAAGAGGTGATGGCGATCTTCGAGTTGTCAACATGCTTTTTTCATCTCTTTTATATTTGTCATATCAGTTTCACTTATTGGCCATTGTACGCGCACACAACTTCAAAATTTTGTAACATTATATACCAGTTATGATAATTCAATATTATGAAGTCAATGGTATTGCATCTTGAAATGGTTCATAGAGATGCAGTACCTCAAAAGAGTTGTACATAGTGGGCTGGTAGTCATGTTATCCGCCGTGTGTAAGAATTGCGTTTACGTACAAACACACGGACTGTACCCTGCTAGCTAGATGATGTGTGACTAAATCATGATGCGACTCTCACGGTTATTTATCATTTTTGTAAACATGATTCCTTCCTCTGAGTTTCCACATCTCTGAACATGGATTCCACGATCCTCTTCTTAGGCATGGACATCTCCCAACCCTCCAAAGAAAGCTCCCAACCAAACCCACCCAAATCAACCCTACTCACTCCAGCATCCTTTTGCATACCCTTCTCTCTCACCATCTCCCTCACCTTCTCCACATCCTCCCACCGCCCCACCGCCGCGTACATGTTCGACAAAAGCACAGAAGGGCAAATATCATCTGGATCCACCTCCATCAGCCTCCGGCACACCCTCTCCCCAAGCTCGCAATTCCCACGCTCCCCACAAGCGGACACAAGCGCGCTCCAAAGCGCCTTCCCAGGCCTCACGTAAACCCGCACCATCCGGTCGAAGCACCACCAACCCTCGACAACCAACCCCACATGCGCGCAAGCACACAACACACACGAACTTCGCCCCGCTTGGCCTTGGCCCCTCCCTCTCCATCTCCAAGAACACCTCGACCGCCCTCTCGCCCTCTCCATGCACGCCATACCCCATTATCATCGAATTCCACGACACGACGCTCTTGTCTGCCATCCGATCAAACACCTCCCTCGCAGACCCCATGTCCCCGCATTTCGCGTACATCGACAAGAGCGCCGTCGAGAGCAGCACATCGGGCCTGATCCGATCCTCCTCGCCTCGGATGTACGAGTGGACACACCGCCCCCTCTCGAGAGACCCCGAGTTCGCGCAGGCGGTCAATACGCTCACGAGCGTCGCCTCATTCGGCTCCGCTTCATTCAACATCTCCTCAAACAAGCTCAAACACGCGCGATAGTCTCTCACCCTCACATAAAGCGCGAGCATGACATTGTAAGAGACCGCGCTCCGCCTCGGCATCCGATCGAACAGCTCCCTCGCCTTCGCGACCTCCCCGGCCCGCGCGTGCCCGTCGATCACCGAATTCCAAGACACCGCGTCCCTCTCCGGCATCCTCGTAAACAGCGCCATCGCCGCCTCCATGTCCCAACCCCAGCATACGCGGCGATCATCGAATTCCAGCTCACTCTGTCTCCACGAGGCATTCCGTCGAACGTCCTCCGCGCCTCCGAAACCATGCCATTCTTCGCGTAGGCGTCGATCATCGAATTCCAGGTTACGACGTCCGCCGCCTCGTGATTCGCGCAGAAGACGCGGCGGGCGGAGTCGACGCGGCCGAAGGAGGAGTACATGTGGATGAGCGAATTGAAGACGAAGAGGTCGGAGTCCAGGCCGGACTTCAAGGCGACGGCGTGGGACTTCTCGCCGTCGGCGACGAGGCGGAGGTCGGCGCAGGCTTTGGAGAGGAGGGGGTGAGTGAAGTGGTTGGGAGGGATCGATCGGGGGAGCATTTGGTGGTTGTAGAAATCGAGGGCCTTGCGAGGGTTTTTGGATCTGATGAGGGTTCGGATGATGGTGTTGCAGATGAAGGCGTCGGGGGAGTCGAGGCGCGCGAATAACGAGACGGCGCGGTTTACGAGGAGGGGGGAGGAGCAGAGTTTTTTGATGGCGCGGCCGGCGAAGAAGGGGTGGTGGAGGAGGCCGGAGAGGATGAGCTGGGCGTGGATTTGGTCGAAGTGGGGGGAGGCGGCGTCGCATGATTCGAGGGCGTGGAGGATTGGATGGCTGAGATTTGTTGATGATGATGTGATGGTGGTGCGGGTTCTCGTTCTGAGGTTCATTTTGGTCTCCCATGAATTTGTGTTTTGTTTTGTATATAATTCATGAATGACTTTGCTGCATAGGCCCAACAAATAGGTCCCTTCTATAGATTTTTTTAATAATGTATCAAAATTTAATTGTTTGTTTAAGCAATTTTTATAAAAAAATAAAATAGCTAAATATCTTTACCCTTAATTAAAACCCACCTCTTTTTCTGTTTTTTTCCCACACACAACCTTCTCTCTCGTCCATTTAAACACATTCCATCTAATTTAGGGTTTTGAAAAAATAATTTGAATCGAAAATCAGAGTCTAAAAAAATCCCTTTTGTTTAAAACGAAGAACATATCCTGATATTTCTTTTAAGAAACTATTTAAAAACAAAAGAGTTATTCCAGAGGTTTCAACTACAATAAAAAATGGGTATGCTACCTTTTTATTGGTATTTCTGAAAATGACTATGTTATTTTTGAAGATCATGTGATTATTTTTTTTTCTATGATTTTTTTGGTTTTTAATTCGAATAGATACATATGCAACCCTTTTTTGGTATTTCTGAAAATGAATCTGTTATTTTTGAAGATCCTGCGATTAAATTTTTTTTCTATGTTTTTTATTTTTAATTCGAATAGATACAAAATGTAACTAATTTTTTATACAGAAAACTATAATGTATGATTAACTTATGTTTATATATATATATTTTTTGATGGAACGGTAGGTGCTTACCTTAATATATTAAGGGTCAAGTGCCCAAAGAAATTACATAAAGCAAAGCAAGAAATATAAATAAAGTACCCAGGTAGAAGAGATATCTACCAGGACCCATAGACTGAGCCCTCAACCCTCTAAAGAACTACAAGTCTATCATCCTGGAAACAAATCCCCCTTGCCCCCACTCGAACATTCCCCCAGTCCCGAATGAGACCCTTGGTTAATTCCCAAATATTTTCACCATACGGTCTTTGGCCCCTAAAGATAACGTGATTCCTACAGATCCAAACCGCCCAGACCAAGGCGGGCACCAACAATTGTGATACTTTAGCTTTCACCGACCGATCCCCCACCCTCTTCATCCTCTTACCGGCAGCCCACATGCCCTCCAAGTCCCCGAAATCCACATCCATCCCCGAAGCCACCTTCATCCGCTCCCATGCCCACCTCACCAAGCGACACGAAGTAAATAGGTGGTCCGCCGACTCCTCCTCCCCGCAAAGAGCACACAACACCTCTAACCCCGAAACCCATCTAGCCAATCTGCATCTGGTTAGAATTTTCTTTTGGTATAAAATCCATAAAAAAATCTTATATTTGTTATTAAAATGTAGCTGACAAAAAAAATTACTGTAATCAAATTTCAGTTACATGTATTTCTATTTTTGCTTAGTAGTTGATATGAGCAATGCAAATATGTAACTAATGTAACTCATTTTAAGTAGTTGATGGTGTATATAGGTGATTAGCAAATGTAACTAACTATGATTTTTTTTTCAGAAAATTGAAATATATGATTAAATTCTTATTATGTTTGTTATTAAAATGTAGCTGACAAATTAGATGACTGTAATCAGATTTCATTTATCATGTATTTTTATTCTGTTTAATAGTACTCCTGTGTGCATTGTGATCTTGTAGTAAATATAACCGACTTTTATTTTTTACTGGTGTATATAAAATGATCAGCAAATGTAACTAACTATTGCAATGTATTGCAGTTTTTACTGGTGTATATAAAATGATCAGTAAATGTAACTACTATTACAATGTATTGCTGAATATAATTTTGTTTTAAGTTTGTTTCATGTTACTGCTATGATGAAGGTAACTTTATTTGAAATACAACAGTTTGAGAATAACTCTTCAGTAAATGTAACTAAATATCATAAATTTTTTTGTGTATTGGATTGTTTGATGATAATGTCATCCTGACTTTAACTTGATTGACAAATGTGACTTTATCCTGTACATTTATTTAGTTTTGTGACTGTGTACCTCGTGATTTATATTTTTTTCATCATTACATTACATGATTGTTGTTGTTGTTGTTATGCAAAATGTTTGTATGTTTTTGAAATGTAACTTATCATATATAAATGTAACTTAAATATTTATAGAGAACCGAATTTCTGAAGTGTTTTGACTGGATCAAGAAAGGCAACATCATATCAGTGAATAATTCACCTCAACAACTCAATTTTACGTAAGTATATTAATGGTAAAACTTGTGACAAACAAGATACAACTCAAAACATAACATTAACGTAATGCATCTTATTTAAAAATGCAGGATTGAATGTGGAACAGTTATCATTCAAATTATGAGATTGCATGTTCATCATAAAGAAATACCAGCTACCATAGCAAGAGTTCGTTGAAGTTCATAAGATCACGCCTCATTAAAAATTTTATCAACGACGATCCCAGAACATATACAAAAAAGGATCACATAGTTTTAACAATACATTATGATGACTGACTTAGGGTGTTTTATCTACTTCATTTGATAAAATTTTGTCATGTATACAGATGAAACAAAACAAGTTCAAGTGTATGCATGTATTTTTAAATACAATAACTTTTTGTAATCTTGAAAAATGTCAAGCCAAAAATATTGGCTGATTATTGGTAAAACATTGTTTTTTTAGCAATTTCTAGGAAATGTAACTAACAAATGATAAATGTAACTGATTAAAACATTAAAAAACATCCATGAAAGGTTACATAAACAGGGGAATTCAATATAACAAAACTTAAGGACATAAACAAGAAATCAAAATGCAGCATGTTCAGCAGCTTTACCGGCATTCTGCAAGTTACAACTTTCAGAATTTTTCACTGTCATCTTCCATTTTTATCATTTTTTTCGTGGATCTTTGCAATGTCAAAATCTTCTCTACGAGAAAATTGTTTTAAAACAACCACACATCTTCTTCTGTATCAAATGTCATTTCAACACTCAGAGTAATTACTTCTGCACATTGCTGCTTAATTTCAACAATGAAATCTTTCTGCAGACTGCCATCATCAGAAAATATAACTGAGTCAACTGTATTTACTATATTGAAATGTAAAAAATTATCAAATTAAAATAATGTACTATTATAATCACTTAAAATCAAACAAACATATAAAAAAAATGAATAATAAGACTCATAGTTCCACTAAAAATCATATTAAATGTCGTTCATATTTTGTAATGAAGCTTTGTTCACAATTACGTTGCTCTAACAATTAGTTACATTTGTCAATGATGTCAAACAAAAAAATAAATGGAAAAACGACTAAAAAAAGGATAAATATGTAACCGACATTCAAAATGTTTTTTTTTTTTTTTTTTTTTGATATCGGAGGGACTCCCCGTGACTGACCTTACGGTCGAGCTGGGAAAGCTACATCCGCCTGTTTGCCCCGTGACTGACATTCAAAATGTTAATATGCTAATATACCATGTTGAGAACCATGTTTCACATAAAAAATCATAATTAACATACAAAATTGAAAATTAAATCATATTTTTCATACGGCCTGAACAAAAAAAATCATATTTCTTACCAGAATAAATCTTATTCTGAATTGCCTGAACAAAAAAAAAAATCACACAAAAATGAATAAACAATTTAAAAGTTGAAATTCAAAAAAAGGGGAACAACATATTTCAATGCCATCATGGGTGATTCTAGTAATTAATTACCATCCTATTTTGATAACCAACATATTAATTATGATCAACATTAATAAATTACTTCAAGGATATTTATGATAATCCAACTTATATCATGTCATAAAGCCTATAAAATTGGGGCTTATCAATCATTTTCCTTCATGAATTCATGGGTTTTGATCTGTCATAAAGGAACATGACATCAAAACACATGCAGGGATTTTAAGTCCGAATTTAACGCCAGTCCATGAGTATCGAACGGCACAACTTACATCAAAACAAACGTACCCTATGTATAGCCTTGAACACCCACCCAATTGGAATCAAAAGTCTTTAATACACTAATTTCTCGTGGTGGGCCCCATCAATTTTCCATCCTTTTCACCGTTCCCCAAGAATCCATGGCTCCGCACACCCAGCTCTCCTGAACAGCTCACACCCCCCCTCTCCGTCTCCTCAAATCACTTCTTCCGTTCTCCCGGCTCTCCTTTTACGTCGCCGGAGAAGATGTCGTTCTTCCCTTCTCAGTTGAGGATCTCCTCGTCCCTCCTCAGGCGAAGGACTGCTCCTATGGCGGCGGCGGCGGCGGCGAAGAGGCCCTTCACGTCTTGCGAGGGCTCGAGACCCACGATCGTCCATAAGCGGAGCCTCGACATCCTCCACGACCCCTGGTTCAACAAGGTCAGTCAGTCCCACTTTGCACGGATCTCGATGCGGATCGCGAGGAGGATGATCGGTCCTTGCGATGTTGATATCGAACGGCCGTCATGGTTGGTCTGGATACTGAGTTGTTGATGTATTTTTTTGATCTTTATTTGTGCTGTCTTGCGTGGAAATCAGGGCACGGCGTTCTCGATGACTGAGAGGGACCGACTCGATCTTCGCGGGCTCCTCCCACCAAACGTCATGAGTTCCGAACAACAGATCGAGCGATTCAGTAAGTCCGCAATTGTATAGGAATTGCATATACTTGCATTTTGGATTGTATATTCATTGATGACCTTAAAAGGGTTATTGGAAACTATTTCCAACAACCATAAGATTTTGGGTGAGATCATACCAGCATTAATGCACGGGTTCTATAGGAACTCTGAAGTTAAAGATTACTTGAGTTAGAGTAGTTTTAGGAGGCAAATTGAGCTTTTAATCAGACAGTTGGCACGGATATGATCACACGAGTCCAACTCTCTGATTTGAACTTCAGAGGATCCATGAAAAAAGAAGCATGAGATTGTGCAATTCCAGTTCTTGTAAGTTATTGACGAGTTCATATGGAGTGACCTAATTTTAGATGATATCCACCTCAAATTGTTCATCCTTCACCATTGGATCCCTTGATGAGTGATGATTCTTGCCTGATCAATTGCCTCCCAAAATCTTTAAGGTCACACGGCCACGTGAATGTCATAATGTAATGATTAATTTACCACCAGAATGATCATCAATACATTTAACGGTTTTGGAGGTTTTCCATGTTATTTTGTGGATAATTCCAGTATCTCCTTTTTTTTATCCTAGTAATCTGTAAAAATAAACGGTTAAGTTGTGTTGTTCCTGTTGAATCAATGCTGGTAAATTAGTAGAAGGGAATGTATTATGTGGGTAAGCTAACAAGGTACTCAGATACATATCCGATGGAGTTGCCTGGTCTCTATGTGTCGAAGCATGAGTAATAATAAAAAAAATAATGTGCCATCAATCCTTTGCTGATATTTTACCCGATATTGCCAAGTAATTTTAATCTCAAGACGTAAATCTGATGGCTTTATATTAATGCTGACACAACCATTTCGGGAACATACAAATCCATCGTGCGATAGTGAAGAAGCAACATGGACACATGGTATGGATAGCTGATTCATCATATTTCTTGAGCTCCTGGGTTATTATAGTTATTTGATTGGAAAAAGAATCCATAATTAAGGTCTTCGCAAGATTTAGACTTCTCTCTTCTTTTTTTAACATGTAATGCACATTCGCTTTAGTTTTCCTCCAGCATTGATGTAATGGAGTTTCATTGTAAGACCATGTTTTTGACTTATCTATGATTATTCTCAAAGTTTTAGAGGTATTACCTTATTTATACCCTAAAAACTTCTATAATTTAAATGATTTTCTCTTTCAAGATAATGTTGTACTATAGTTCCTTTTGTTCTTTCTTCAGAATCACAGTCAAATTTATTCATCAACAGTGGTTGACCTGAAGAGGCTACAAGTGAATGCAAGAGATGGACCATCTGACACACATGCATTGGCAAAGTGGCGTATCCTTAACAGGTTGCATGACCGAAATGAGACGATGTACTACCAGGTGAGATCCATCAATATCAATGTTCTTGCTGTGCTGTTCTTCATATTATGTATTAATGGCATGTTATTTACTCTTGAATATGGTATGACCATAGGTTTCATACGATCATCATGTGGAGATGCTGGCAGAAAGTATAACATTTTTTCTCCCTGTATAGGATTCCATTTTAAATGTCTCTCTTTTGATATTCTGCAGGTTTTAGTAGACAATATTGAGGAATATGCACCTATAGTGTACACACCTACTGTTGGACTTGTTTGCCAGAACTATAGTGGATTATTTAGAAGGCCAAGAGGAATGTACTTCAGTGCAGCAGATCGCGGAGAAATGATGTCAATGGTCTATAATTGGCCAGCAGATCAGGTCTTTCATTTTTATTGTTGTCAACAAAAAAAAAGTTAAAAATTATTTTTGTTCATTTGTCTTTGAGACTATAAGACTCCTGCAATACTCTGGGGTCCTTCCCTAATCTACAAAGTTTCTCAAGCTGTTTTTTTAAATGAAATTCACATAGCTAAATTGTACCCTGATCTTTGCCTGTTGCTAGAACTCCACTCAGCTAACTAAATGCTTCAGTTAAATACCTAAAAACTCCAAGCTTTGTCCATGAATGGACATCATCAGAGATGTGAGTTTTTACGCGTCATGTATTAAGCATCTAAAAGTGCTTCAATCTCATAATTACAAAATTTTAATTCACAAAAGAAGCGACTGTGATGGACCCAGATGAGTGACTGATATGACATCCATCATTAATTACTCTAAAGCTTCCAGCATCATTGGTGCTCCCTGTGAGACAGAGTTAAAATTCTATAGCTTATTGTTTTTGATATGCCATTCATCAGCTTCAGGGTATCTTCACATTATATGGAGGAGCACATATAGAAAGATGATTTGACTCAATGAGATTCTTTTGTAGGTGGATATGATAGTTGTGACAGATGGAAGCAGAATTCTGGGTCTTGGTGATCTTGGAGTACAAGGTATTGGAATTGCAATTGGAAAGCTTGATCTATATGTTGCTGCTGCTGGGATTAATCCTCAAAGGGTAAATTTGTGTCTTGTTGTGTCATTGTAACGCTTCTTTTGACTCTTTTTTTTTATATTTGATATAAGTAGCAGTTGCAGCTTTACTTTATGAAAACTTCAAGCCAAAGTATGTCTGTGCCTGGCTTCGGGAAGGATGATTGGGGTTGGTTCCCATGTAAGGCTTAAGTTTGAAGGGCTAGACTATTTCATCAATCCCACACCTTTTCTCATCCTTGCTGCATTAATTTGTCAATGATGAGCCAAGGAGGCATAATATCCTTATAAATGCGTATCCTTGAATTACTTAAACTTGAAGATTGTAATTAAGGAGCTTAAGTTGCCTATGCCAAAAAATATAGCACCTTTCTTCATTATAGTTTCAATCTAATTAATTCTCTCTTAGATGTGTGAATTTATATTAACGCAATGTTTTTTTTTATCAGAAGTTTGATTAGCCTTGGCTTGTCAGAAGTAACATTAGCTCAAGTTCAGGCATTTCCATCCATTTAAATCAATAGTAAATCCATTTTCAATGGATGCATATCCATAGAAGTGTCAATAATTAACAGAATATGAAACCAAGCAAATTAGAGGAAGGATGGAGGCTTACATGTAAAAATGTAATCTTGCTAGTAATCCAATCATTTACCTGCCTATCTGACCTATTATTTCATGAACTAAATGGTACTAAAATACTAACTGAGACTATATCTGCTTAAAATGTTTGACTGCGGTGACCTAAGAAGCATGCACTTCAATGAACATGACATGTCCGTGGCCGACACATATGGACACACGTTGAACATGCCGGACACGTCCCATACGTGTCCAAAATTTTAAAATATATTTTTTAATTTCGGACACATTGGATGCAAGATGGTCACAGCGTGGACACACACTTACGCAACACAACTAACTTTTGTCTTACCGAATACTTGTAAGATTTATGCCCACGTAAAACTAAATGATGTTAAATATCTTTATGGAGTTGATATTTGACACTATTTTTTAAATGTTTATGGAGGTGTCCTCTGTTTCTCTAAATAATCATAACATGATAAATATATATATATATATATATATATATATATATAGGGGAGCAATTAGGTGCGGCGAACGGCGGGTGCGGCAGCGATCACGGGTCTATCGCATCCGACGGTGATGAACGATTCACATCGGACCGTCGGATGCGATGGACCCGTGATCGGACGGCCCATGTCGCGGCCGCACCCACTGTTCGCCGCACTCAAATCACTTCACTATATATATATATAATCCTATGTGCCCTCTGTTGACATGTTTTTGCCATGTCCATGTCCTTCTTTCTCAAGATTTGCCTTGTCACCGTGCCCGTATTGTGTCATTTCTGTGTCCCGTGTCCGTGTCCATGCTCAGTGCACTGACTAAAGTCATTTTCTGGCCTAAAATAAACACTTAAAAATTAGTTCATCCTTGGGTCCTATTGATTGTCTCTATTGAAATCCTGCTTTTTATAAAATTGTCCATGCATTTTATTCTAGAGATTTGATCTTTAAGTAACATTAATAAAATATGGTATTCTGAGGGTGCTGTGATTTCCTACAAAGAGAAGTAGCAATATATTTGAAGCTATAAGAAAAATTATTTGAAATAGTACTCTTAATTAAGTACTCCAGAATACTTAAAATATACATTTCTTTTTCCATGGAACTCAAAATTCATTAATTTGTGTTGATATAGTAGAACTTATGTTTTTGCTTCTTTTTCACATTTTTATGATGTTTCAATTATTTCTCGGTTGTTTTTAGTATATTATCCAGTTCCAAATCATTTTCTAATTACTTTCCACTATGCAGGTGCAATATTCTTTTCTTGTAGCTTTGAAGTGTTGACATCTTGTCCTAACAACGAGTTTATGAATGACAGACTCTTATGCATGTTCATTAATCTTCTGGTTTTTATTGTTCATCATCCTTTTTGTTGTTATCTTTGTTTAATTATCACTCATGTAATAGCATCTCATAGACAATGAAACTCTATTTTCAGGTGCTCCCTGTGATGATTGATGTTGGAACGAACAATGAAAAGCTTCTTAAAGACTCACTATGTAAGTTTCTTTGCTATCATATTGTTAGGATGGGACATTAACTTGTATAAATGATTGTATATTATATCATTGAGAAAATTGGGTTCCCACCATCTGATTTTAGTAGTGATAAAATCAATGGTAGAACGCTAAACACTATCTTAAAATTCAATGCCCGGTGTCTCTAGTTTCTATGGAAAATCATGCAAAATTCTTCTGGCTGAGTTTCTTTTGGTCAAGCTCATGATATTTTGATGCCTTGTAATAATGTTAGCATGTGCTTTCCATACATACTTTTACCGGAGAAGATGAGAGAAGGATAATTATATTATATCTTGTACTTACCTTTTTTTATTCTCTTGATCATAGTTCAAAGTGCGGCCATACATGCGGATATGCGCCTCTCGGTGCACATCTGCACCATGTACTGCCCAAGTGCGGTCATGTGCGGCTAGGTGTTTGAATTCAGTTCAAACGAAAATCAAACGGCCCTTAAGCGTTCGAACTCATTTCGAATGGGAATCAAACGATCCTTAGGTGTTCAAACCCCAGTTCGAAAGGGATTCAAATGGCCCTTCATACGTTCGAACAAAGGGATTCAAATGGCCCTTCATACGTTCGAACCCAATTCGAATGGGATTCAAACGGCCCTTAGGCATTCGACTCCCGTTCGAACGGGGTTCAAACACCCATATACTAATAAAATATACAATGTGCGGCCACATGTACCATACATGCAGCTGCATGTACTATATGCGGACCCCACCTTATATGGGGTCCGCACATGTTTTTAAACTATGCTCTTGACATTATTGAGTGTTGGTGCACTTTAGAATGATAAATTATTCTTCCAAGTCTGTTGATTGTTTGCACATTTAATTCTATAGAACTTGGGTGGTCGGGTTCCTACCCTATTAAAAAAAGAGAGACTTAATGAGTATTTTTCTCTTCGGGGCATGGTTGTACTTGAGGACATTAAATTTGTTGGTGTGATTAGATCATTAGAGATACTGCTGTTCTGGACATAAATACATAATTGTAGTCAGTGCCTGCATTGAGTCTATGTGAGTGTGTTGTGGACTTCACGACTCGCATCAAGCGGTTCACAATGCAAGCAGCGTTTATTTAGCAATTCTTACTTTTAAAGTATAAAGTAGATGGTGAAATAGAAGTGCAAGAAAGAGTACATGTTGTGGAAGTGTGTGCCTGGTCATTGTAATCTGTCATTTTATTCAAACTAATTGTCAATCCTTTTAGATCTCGGTCTCCAAGAACACCGTCTCGATGGTGAAGAGTATCTGTCTGTTATTGATGAATTTATGGAAGCTGTATTTACTCGTTGGCCTAATGTCATTGTGCAGGTAAGCAAAGATTATTCTATATGCTTCTTTTATGTCAGGGAGTAACACCAGCTAACATGATCTTTTCCATGTAGTTTGAAGATTTTCAAAGCAAATGGGCTTTCAAATTGTTGCAGCGCTATAGACATAACTATCGAATGTTTAACGATGATGTCCAGGTTTTTTCTACATGCTCTACAAGTTCATATTTGTTATTCCTTGCGTATCTTAAATTTCATCATGTGATTTAGCAGCCTTAGTTTTATTTCGATTATGTTTATTTATTCAGAATTTGCTTACATTTGATCAATTTGTGCAAGATGTGGCTGGGATGCTCGCTTAATTTTTGGGAATCAAGCTAGTTGTTAGACCATGTTATTTGCCTTGGACTTGTATCTGCATTTATGCCTTCTTTCAAAGATTACTTATGTTCATTATTCTTCCAATGTTTTTTTTTTTTGGTGAGTGATAAGAGAAACTATTTGTATAGGAAATCCTTTTTGTGGAAGTCTCTCAACATGTTCAAAATATCACCGAATATTGAGTCTTCCTTTGTTCAAGGATTTAAGTTTTCATAGTCTTTTTTTTCTGAAAGGCTGCTTTGAGGTTACTACATGATTGTCAATGGAGCAAGCATGCCACGTAAAATATTTATATCTGATGTTGTCTTATACTCATAAGATATCAATACAACAGTACAATCAGCAAACCTTACATTTTCCATGTGGAGGAATCAGTTGTCCTCCTATGGATCGATGGCAAGAGAGGTCCCATATTGTCAGTCTTTTCCTTTTAATATGTTGGATGATAATACACTTTTGACATTTTATTTAAATCTGCATGAAAACAGCATGGTAGAGGATTTTCAATGTAACTTCTTCAGATGGGTTAAAGATATGGATTGATGGCAAGAGAGGTCCCATATTGTCAGTCTTTTCCTTTTAAAATGTTGGATGATAATACACTTTTGACATTTTATTTAAATCTGCATGAAAACAGCATGGTAGAGGATTTTCAATGTAACTTCTTCAGATGGGTTAAAGATATTTGATGGAGGAAAATTTCATTGATGGTTATCTCATTGAATATCGTGTGTCACTTTTTCTATGGCCTATTGAGGGTTGCTAGTGAGCTAGATGGGCTATGTTTTGTGCATGATTGAATGTTGGGGTGGGGGGTGGGTGGCTGATACTTGATAGCATATTAAACTGATCATCTTTCATGAATGGGGCTGAACCAAGAAATGATGCTTATTTTGTCCCTGTTATATTTGTACGTGTCATTATTTTATCAAATGGTTTCTTTGTTTTCATTCTTTTGCATTTACAGCATGTTAATTAAATGAGAAAGGTAATCTATAACATGCATGATGCATCATTATGAGTGCATTATATTTCCATTTAGATTTCTGGGTCCATATCTTTTTGAAAAGTCAATGCATTCTGCGTTTTTCATGATTCATCAGATATGATTGATACCTATGATAATGGGTTATACATTGTATCCAGGGAACTGCTGGAGTTGCAATAGCTGGCCTTTTAGGAGCTGTAAGAGCACAAGGACGACCAATGATTGATTTCCCCAAGCAAAAGATTGTCGTCGCTGGTGCTGGAAGGTTAGAATGTTAGATACTTTCGCCCACTGTTGTAAATAAAACATGGTATATCAAAGTATGATACCCCATTGAAATATTAACTTTGTTATGTCCTGAAGTTCTCATGCCATTGGATTGCCTCTTCAACAACTTCAATATGCTTTGTTCCAAAGCATTGTAGCCCTAGTTTTAGCAATGAAATTTGGTGCTAGAATTTGTACTGGTCTTTTCAAAACACACACACACACATCTGCAATATGCTCAACTAGTTCCATTCTATTATAAATGTAATCCTCATTTGTATTGTGACCTTAGATTGATGTTAAATTTTGTTTTTTCAAGTGTGCAAAACACATGGAAAAAATAATTTGCAGCCTCGTTCTCTTGACATCCTGCCACCTATATTTCTGTTATAAAAACTGACACTATTCTGTGTTTTTTACTACAGTGCAGGCATAGGAGTTCTTAATGCTGCTAGGAAAACAATGTCAAGGATGTTGGGCAATAACGAGGCTGCTTTCGAAAGTGCACGGAGTCAATTCTGGGTGGTTGATGCGATGGTGAGCTCTATCTACTGCCATTTCTTGAACTTCTTTTCGGCCACCATTATTCCTAGTTAATCTGCAATCAGTTTATTTTGTTTCTGTAGAACATTGCTGTGGCCATCTTTTAGATTCTAAGCAGAAAGGCTTCAAAAGTTAACCAGGATATGCTTAATTTGTTGAGTTGTAGATAAATTAAGTCAGCTAGTTGGTGGTTCTGATGCACCCCGATGAAATTTTTCTGAAACAACAATATAATGTAACTCTCATTTCAAAATAGCACAAATATATGGTCTACTTGTTTTCCATTAATGTTTAACATTACCTGTTTTAGATATGCAAATAACCCCATATGTATAATGTTTGTCTGTGTATGTATGAGTGACTCTTTGTGCTTGCTTGTGTCTCTATTGGTATTCAATAGCCCATTATCCAAGGTAACACAGTGTATACAAATTATAAGTTCATATTAATTTCATGCTCATTGGATGTAGAATATTCAAAATATTCACAAAAACATAGATTAATACGGCGCCTTACATTTGCCTATTTATGTCTTCTTTTATAAATTGTTCAGTGAGCTTGTTCACTTTGGAATGCATCTCTCTGTATTCGTGGACAAAAGGGATGGATTACCCATTGCATATATGGAATTAACTCGTGAACATTGACTTTTTTTTTAATTGCTCCCTTTGAGGCTGCAAGCCAAGGGTTTGTTGGCATTATGGGAGGTCGAGGTATACGCTAAACAGACATGAACATTTCTGATGGACTCAGGAAAAGAGAAGCTTCAAAACCCTGTAGAAGGTGGCCAGAGGTGAACAATAAAAAAGATTCAATTTACCTGTTTTGAAGTCTGATGCTGGTCATGGAGCCAATGAAAGCCCCAACCCTTATGATGATGGATGCTGAAGGACCAAAGGGAGAGGAGATCTGATACCACGGAATTTGGAGAAGCAAGGCAATGTTGCATTCTATTAATGAGGAGAATGGCGTTACAGGGTATATGTGTACTTGAATGAGGCTCCACCAATATGGTGTCAGTTCATACATAAGGATACAATGTATACATGTACTACATAATATATAGTTACTAACAATTTAGAGAGTTGCATGCAAATGGGTTGATTTCTTGTTACCAGAATATCAACAGAAGGTATTGCTGTTTCTTAGAAAAGTGTACATGTACAATGAGTTTCTTTTCATTATTTCTTACATTACTTACATTACTACAGATTTTTTTTGGGCTTACATTTATACAACAGATTTCCATTCCTCTTCATGGTTGAGAGAGATCATGCCACTTTTTTAGAATTCTTTTTCTTGTGGTGTTCATGAAGTTTAATAGGCTGCTGCTTGTTATGTTTTTGCTTGTTGCTCTTATGCATTCTTCGTATTAAATACATGATCAATTGCTACGGTCCCTCTTGTATGCTCAGGGCCTAATAACAGAGAACCGGATGAATGTGGATCCAGATGCTCTGCCATTTGCTAGAAAGGAAAAAGAAATTGGACGTCAAGGGCTAAGTGAAGGGTCAAGCCTAGCTGAAGTGGTATGTCTTTTCTGATTGTAATAGGATATAGGTCAATGATTATTTTGAACATTACCTGATCTGATATCTCATCAAAAACTATCAGATTCCTTGGAAATCTTCCTTGGAATGTTGACAAGTCTCTCTTATATGAGCCGTTGATAGCCTATTAGCAAGTTGATCCAGTAAGCCATTGGTCTCTCAAAGAATGTGTTTGATGCAGACTCAGCTAACGAACTATCCACTCTCTCCCATGGCTAGCCAACTGTCCACTCTTTCCTATGGCTAACCAACTAACTTTAGCCATCAACATGCTTTTTTTTTATAAAGAATTTTGGTTTAAGTTCATTTGATTTTTTAGACTGCTGTGCATATTCAAAGTTCTCTTTATCTCCGTGATTGAACTGCTAAATGTTTGTTTACTTGTGATTCAGGTCAAGAAGGTGAAGCCTGATGTTCTTCTTGGATTATCTGCAGTGGGAGGTTTATTTTCCAAGGAGGTATAGATTCACTGACTTCTGGTTCATTATACGTGATGAAATATATATCTGTCATCATAGTTAGAATCACAGTTTCATCCAGCTAAATGCTTTGCAAATGATCTGGGATAATGACTGCCTTTTCATGGAGTGGATTCAACACTATATTTATTTTCCATTGAGAAAATAATAATGTTTTTTCTGGTAATGGAAGGTTGGGATGTCCATCAAATGTTACTATATGGTCAACTGGTTTTATTTTATTTATTTATGTTGGTTTTGTCTTTTTTCTCCTCCTCTCCTTCGGCTATGTACTTCATCTTCAGGTTTGAAATAAAAATATATAGCCAAAGTTCATTTAAAAAAAAAAAAGATGTCTCCTCAAAATGAACAAAATGTACAAAAGAAGAAAAAATTATGATCCCTCACAAGCTGTCAGTTGTCTGGTGTCCATTTACCCTTGTTTTTTTTGTCAGCTGCAATTTCGTTGCTTCAAATCCTTTGGTCTTTCACTGAGTGGGTTGAGCACATTAATATTTAATGCCTGCCGGTGTATTCTCATTCACTAAAATGTCAGATGCATCTTTTACGTTTATTCATTGTATGACCATGTACGATACTTGAACTGGCATAATCTATATGATGTGATTTCGGTGACTGGAGACAGATGCCACACATAAAGCATATAACTTCAATTACTATTGAGTATTCTTTTCAGTGAATTTTTCACCATGACTTCTTTGCAAATCATCATCATCATGCATTCCCTAGTTTCCAACTGAAAGTCTTTATACTTTGTTCCTCAAATATCATTGAGAGGAAGAAAGAAAAAAGAAGGAAAACAGTGCAAACTGCAAAGAGTAGAGAATAGTTGATGAGTTCTATCACTTCATATATGTGATTCTGGAATGCTTTATTTTGCGATTTGTAGGTCTTGGAAGCTCTTAAGGATTCAACTTCCACTAGGCCTGCAATATTTGCTATGTCAAATCCCACAAAAAATGGTATGTAAACTCAGGCCGCATTGTTAAAAGCTTTTAATCCTGTAGCTTCTGAAGCTTTTGTGTTGCAGCTGAATGCACTCCTGAGGAAGCATTTTCAATATTGGGAGACCATATTATTTTCGCAAGTGGAAGCCCATTCAATGATGTGGTTTTAGGTATGATTTTATTAGAAATTTTTGGAATCAACTGGCTGTATTTTGTAATTTGGTTGACATGTGGTGCTCTGTTTCATATTCTTTGTGGTATACTTTGCACAGATTTGCGGAAAAGATAATAATCTGTCACTGATATGGCGATATGTAATACAAAGTTCCTCGGCTTTAAAGTTCTACGAGCATTGGTTCCTGACAAAATGAATTAAGTACTTATTATAACTAATTTGAGACTTCTGAATATACTTCACAAGGGATGTGTATGCCAACTTTGTTTGGTTAGGGGAAAAAACTTCACATGATTAAGTGAGAGAACAAAGCCCCCTGTATAGTGCAACAAAATAGGGCGAAACCCTAACAATAGGGGAAAAATACGTGTTCCACTTTTATGAAATTGGATGAAGTAAAATATCACCATTTTGAGTTATATTTTGTCTAAGTCTCTCTGTGTGGAGTTCAACTTTTTCACTGTTAGTTCCATCGTGAATTATAAAACTATGGAGACAGTTGTATTTTGCTTTGATTTCCATCAGAATGCCTCTCTTTCTCCAGGTGATGGTGGCATTGGCCACAGCAACCAGGGAAATAACATGTACCTCTTTCCCGGGTCAGTCTGTGCCCTCTCTTTTTTATTTTTTATTTTCCTATTTTTCTTACCAAAAAGTATAGGAGAAATTGAGCCTGCCTTCTATTGTGTTGGAATTGATAATGCAGAATAGGCTTGGGTACCCTTTTATCTGGTGCTCGTATAATTTCTGATGGCATGCTACAGGCTGCAGCGGAGTGGTAATTATTCATTTTCAAGTCATTTTATACTATTCAAAATTTCAATTGGGATTACTTTGATAGACTGATCTTCTGTAAAACCTCACAGCTTGGCTGCATACATGAAAGAAGAAGAGATCCAGAAAGGAATCATATACCCTTCCATATCCAGGTTTTTAGGCCACAACCTCTTCTCGCTGAATGTTTTTTTTTTCTAAATACTTTGTTTACATATGTCATTTGTTTCTTAACAGTATAAGAGACATAACCAAGGAGGTAGCTGCAGCTGTTGTGAGAGAGGCCGTGGCAGAGGATCTCGCCGAAGGATACCGCGATATGGATGCCAGAGAGCTCCAAAGATTAAGCCAGGTAAGTAGTATGCTTGATTTGCAGTTCAAATCGTGAAAGTAGGTGCTCATTTGATTCAAACCTAAACAAAATTCATGTGCTGTAGGAGGAAACTGTGGCATATGTGAAGAACAACATGTGGAATCCAGTCTATCCGACCTTGGTGTACAGAAACGAATGAAGTCCATATTTTCAAATTATATATCATGCATTTTATTTTTGCCAAGGGAAAGCAGACCTTGAACACGCGTTCAGTTAAGATAAACAAGTCTCTGAAGAGATCCTGAGGGGTTAATCTATGGTATTCATACAGAAACTTCACTTCTGTAATGATTAGGTCAAGTGGTAATCCTTTTACATTATAAATAATGTTGAATGATGCTTTATAACAATGTTTTCGACTTCTTTATTATGCCGCCAAGGTAAATAATGTTGTGATCTTGGTTTCTTGTTGATTGAAACGTGTTTGTGTTGCAGCCAGAAATTATGGGAAAATTTTCATATTAGCATGTATTGATGGGATTTCAATCGGTATGTGTCTAGATGAGGGTATGTGTCTAGATGAGTGACGTGTCTATCAAAAAACATTAATATGATTTTTATCAATCATTTTTTAATTAATGAAAGATTTTTTATTCTTTGATAGATACTGTCATCTATTCAGACACGTACGGATGAAAATCTTATCAGTACGTATTGATATGAAATTTTTTTAAAATTTTGCGTGAATTGCTTGTTTGATGAAAACCAAGAGTTTCAATCCCAAAGGCATTAGTGTTAGTCACTACTATATTGGAATCTTAAAGGATGCCTATAGGGCTAGGGGGGTCTCTTTTTACAGTAGTTGATGTATTCGTACTCGGTCTTTTCTGTAGCCCTGTTTGTTGTTGTCATCACTAATATATTATATGAAATTGTTTAATACAACGTATGGTCCATTATAATATTATATACTATACTATGGAAAACGTAAATATTGCATTCAATTTATATGTGTGTGCATTTTATTTTTTTTATAAAAGGACTTCAATATTTTTTATGTAGTGTGGAGCAATTGATCGAGCGCACATATTTTTTGAGTGTTAATGGTAGGCCGACGCCCTCATTTATATTAAATAGAGAGAAAGCATAAAAGGGCAACACAGAGAACTAAAAGCAATAGAGTGCATAAACATAAAAGGTAATCGGACCACAAAGCAGAGGGGCCAACTAGGAAAACCTAGAGAATCACACTGTGATAAAAAATCTTCCCTGAACTAGCCCGACCGTGCTCGCACCCACACAGAATTTGCTCCTAAATGCAACGAACCGCGAACTCCCATATATTCTCAGCATACGGGGTAGCACCTCTAAAGGACCACCATGATTCCTGGTCCACCAAATAGACCAAACAACAGCGGGCACCAACAATTGCGAGATCTTCACACGAACCCCCCGGTCCCCTTGGCTCCTCAGTCGCCTACCAGCCAGCCATAGCTCGTCCAGAGAAGAGAATCCCACATCTATGCCCGAAGCCACACCTAGTCAGGCCCAAATTTGCCGGGCGATGGGGCAAAGCGATAAACAAGTGCACCACTGTTTCTGCCTCTCTGACAAAGCACACATGACGTATCCATATCATGGGCCCATCTCGCGATCTGGAGATCTTCGTCAGAATCTTTTGTAGGTAGACCGTCCATAGGAAAGCTCTGACTTTAAGAGGAGCTTTACAACCCCATACTTCTTTGTGCTTCTAAGCGGTTACCATGGTGATCGACTTCGCTCTCCTTAAGCCAAGAGTAATAGCTGCTGACAAAAAAGCCCTCTCTAGGCTTAGGTATCCACACAACATTGTCATGTAGACCATGATTGATTGAGGCGGCTTGCAGGTTTTCCAGAAGTAAGAGGTAGCTTTCCACCTCCTCGTCCTTAAGATTTCTACGAACCTAGACTTTCCCAATAACCTGTCTCACCTCTGGACGACCAGAACTGAGAAGCCTTGCCATCCTTGCAGACAAAGATAGTATAAATACTCGGAAAACTCAGCTGTAATGAGGTACCCCTTGAGCCAAACGTCCTGCCAGAATCTGATAGTCATCCCCGTCCCCCAGATCCCAACGGATGGTGTCCAAGAAATTTTCTTTGGCAGCCAGGATCTCATGCCATAGCCTGGCAGGGAGGTTCGACAGACAAGAGAATATTTTCGGGGCTGACGGATCCGAGCCCGTGCCTGTCTTTGATCACTCTACACCAAAG
>CM060867.1:12527940-12552940 GCA_030737845.1 Acorus calamus | reverse complement strand
GTCGTTGGGTCTAAACAGCCACCGCTAGAGCCACTTTGACAGCAGGGCAGAGTTCATGTTCTTGCAGACTAAGAATCCCAGCGCCCCCATTTTGCTTATTGTTAGAAGTGATGTCCCACTTGATCAAATGATCGCGCACACATACAAAAACAGAATTGAGAATGTGGGGCAGCTTTATATTAGTTTTTTTCTTTTATTCTTGGAAAAATT
Source organism: Acorus calamus (assembly GCA_030737845.1). Taxonomy (NCBI): domain Eukaryota; kingdom Viridiplantae; phylum Streptophyta; class Magnoliopsida; order Acorales; family Acoraceae; genus Acorus; species Acorus calamus. The sequence goes on along the minus strand of CM060867.1, from coordinate 12,552,730 downwards.
AATTAGGGGTCCCAAAGGATACCCATCTATTGACCATTAATCCTTGAAACTTATTATCTTAATAATAAGTGGGTCCCTCTCACTAATAGTCCACTAACAAATGTTAAAAATTCCTATTCTACCCTCAACCATTTAAACACCCCTCATCTCTACCCCCTCCCTCTCCCTCAACATAAAAGGGTGCAGCTATAAGCCACCCCATATACTCTCCTACCCTACCCTTTTTCTTCCCTACCCAGGGCATATATTTACATTTCATAAACCCACCCTCATATAAAATATTCAACCCAAATCACTTCCACCCCACCCCATCCACTGTTTCACAAACAAAACCCTCCCATTCTCTCTCACGACCATCCACTGTTTCACAAACAAAACCCTCCCTCCCTCTTTGTTGCGGATGAGCAGCCCCGACAAGATCTAGCCTCGCCCGGCCCTGCCCAGATCCAGTCGGCGTCCCTCTCTATCGGTCCTCGTCTCCCTCCCTCCCTCTTTGTTGCCACCAAATCAGGTTTCTCATTTCTCTTATTCTCATCTCCCTCAATTTTTGTGTTTTTTTTCAAATTTTACAAACCCTAGATATTTGAATACCTTGCATTTTAGCTTTAAATACAATTTTTATCTCCTTCTTTGTGAATGTATTTGTTCAAATGATGTGGGATTGAAAATCCTATTTTTTTTAAAAATGCTTTGTATTCTGTTTGAATTTTACAGCCAAAAGTATTTCAGTACCCTTTTTTTGTATCTTTCATACAACCAAGGCCTTTCGTGCTTGTGTTATTGGCAAAGGTTTTTTGCGAGGTTGAGAATAGAAGAATATATGATGGGGTTGTTTCAAGATTTGAGGGATGACTTGCAATTAAATTGAGACCCTCACTTTAAACTAATTAATCTTTTTTAAAATGTAAGTACAAATATTGACTTAGATGAAATTGAGATTTTGTCATAAAAGCATCATTCCCAAATTCACACCTAAATATATTACCTTGAAAGTAGTACTTCCAGCCATTTCTGAAAGGCAGAGAGTTAGTGCATATTCTATTCAAAAGGCTCAACGCCTCATATCTTTTATATTTGAATTTTCCAGAACATTCAAAAACATCAACAATTATTAACTTTTGTCTATCTTTGGTAATTTTGTAAAAGTTATTGGAATGATTCAACGCCTTATATGAATTGAGTATAACAGTTTCATATAATAAAATACAGAGTTACTCTTATAAATATCAGAGTAAACCAATTTAGATAACAAATTAAATTGCCCCTTACAACCTCTTGTAACCTACCAAAACCAGAGAGGAAACTACAATAAAAAAATGAAGTAAAAAAACAACTGAACTGAGCCTGAAAATTCATAATGCGTAAACTCCTCCTTTTTGGCTATGAATGTCTAGGAGACAGTAGTGACCTATGTTATAATGCACCTCAACTAATATCTTTCAACAAGGTTAATGACAATATGTAAGTAATGACACCTATTTATGCCTTGGTTTTGAGTTTACTGATTACCATGTCTTGACACAAAAAATAGAAAACAAGTCATATAATTGTGGCCTGCTCATTACTGTATGTTACAAGATTGAACCTTCATACTGATACACTTGGTGGATTATTTCACTAAATCAATTAGATATGACAAAATTACCATATTCATCTTTATCATTCATTTTGTCTCAAATACACTCTTTGGAGAATCAAGCAAGAAGTAAGTCCTCAGATCAACAAATTCAAAGGAATTTGAACTGATTAACCCACAAGATGATAATATTATAATAACATGATTACCTGCACTTAAAGAACCCCTTTTGATGCACATGATTGTTTATGAAGGCTTAGGATGAAGTTACTTCTGCTTCATTTTAATTACTGGATTATAAATCCATAGTTTTTTGAATTTTTATGAACTGTTTAGGGATTTTTGGTTTTGAAATGAGAATTCTTAATAAATTGGTAGAAGAAAAATAATTAAATGCATCATATGCTATTCTTTTTTTTTTTTTTTTGCTCGGACAACTTATTATCTCGCATATCACAAAGGATTCATCTATCAAATCATGATACAAAAAACTATTGAAACACAAGTTCAACCATAATGTTGAAGAGAACCACACAGCATGAGAGGATACATAGTATAATGAGATGTAGATGTAGAGAATTCTAATAGATAATTCATATATAAAAGTTGATGCACAGGAAAGTAGTACTTTCAGCCATTTCTGAAAGACGTAGAGTTAATGCATATATTAACAATTTATGAAAGCCAGTTGATCAATGACATGGTGGGGGTAACTCAGAGAGGATGACCAATATTATCTCTTGACAATCTGATGGTCAAGGAAGATGAGGATTAGGGAGGTTGTTTTTAGAATAATTGGAGGTGAAAAGTGTTGGCCTCTAATTGATAATAATCTGGGAAAGCTAATGTTCAGATAGTGGGGTTTGTTATGGTAAAGTAGGTCTAGTATCAATAAATTTCTCATAAATTATAATGTTGTCATTATCGTGCATGAATATTTATAAGTTATAATAGTTTCAACAAACATGTCATATCAGCCTATTTTAAATTAAAGCTATAAGTTATAAGTTTCAATAAACACCTGTAAAAAAATTTTAAACCTTTTGTGGAGTCCTAGAGATAAAACGTGCTGTAATTAGTATGGTTTAATCCATATCTGAATAACTATGCCTTTTAGCTTTTGCATTGTTGATCTTCTAATGGCATGCATTAAAAAGTTGGAGAGGCTCCATTTGTTTTAAAGTTACATGTAAAAAGGATTCCATAAACAATAGGCAGACTTTGTATGTTATTGTTTAGTTTTCCAGGGAGTTTAAAAATTGAGTGATGCTTTATGTTTTTTAATATTAGCCATGTTCAATTCATACCCGGAACACCAATCCAACCACGAGAGGATGTGAGAAGGAAACAAAGCGCTACCAGTTATAGAGTTGATTATCCCGGTAGCGTTCAGCTAGTCGAGCGATGGGTGGACAGTGTGTTAAGCTTAAGGACGAGGGGGGATCTAGTTTGTAGGCCATCAGAAGAAGTCCCAGAGTATTTGGGGTGGTTTAGAAGGAACAACAATACAATAGTTCAAGACCCCTAGAGCAAGAAATTCGTCCATATAGCTTCGACGTCTTCTAATGCTGATTTGGTAATGCTCTTTGACATTCATTATTCACTTATATGTTTACCAAATTAAAAAATATTTTTTTGACTTATTCATTCTCACAGCGTATTACAACCGTTGTTTGATATATAGAGCAGTTTGGTGGTAGAGGCGCACCGCAATGTTCGGCACAGGAGGCAATTAGAGATGCTATAAGGTACTTCCAGGATGGAACAACCCTGCTTGACACGCCAATCGCACAACGACGGACGAAACGTAGGCATATACGCCATGATTGATCACTGTGTGATCGGCATCAGCTTGTAGACTCAATCCCTTTTTTTTTTTTTTTTTTGTCCAGAAAATGTGTAATTTTTTGGTGTAAGCTAAACAATGGTGAAAATGTGTGTTATAACTAAATTATGAAGATGATGTACATGATTATCATCTACAATATTTTTTGAACATTGGAATGATCTATAATGAGACAATGTAGTAAAATGATCTTTAAGTGACTATTTTGTTGATTATTAGGTTTGCTTGATTATCAATGTTAGTGTGTTCAAATTTTAACAATTTCTGGTTTTTGAAAGACATGGACCATGTTGAACCAAATCAAACACGAAAGATATGGCCTATGTCGAATCAAATGTAGAACACTTTAAAAAATTTTGGTTCTAGAAAGACATGGATCATGTCGAACCAAATCAAACATGGAAGACGTGGACCATGTCGAACTAAATGCAGGACACTTCAAAAGTTATTGGTTCCAGAAAGACATGGACCATGTCGAACTAATTCAATCAAGTAAGACATGTACCATGTCGAACCAAATGCAGAACACTTCAAAAGTTTTTGGTTCCAGAAAGACATGGACCATGTCGAACAAATTTTAACATGGAAGACATAGAGGATGTCGAACCAAATCCAGAACAACTAAATAATTTTGCGGTTCCAGAAAGACATGGACCATGTCGAACCAAATAAAAAATAGAAGACATAGAGGATGTCGAACTAAATCCAGAACAACTCTAAAGTTTTGCGGTTCCAGAAAGACATGGACCATCTCGAACCAAATAAAAAATGAAAGACACAGAGGATGTCGAACCAAATCCAGAACAACTCCAAAGTTTTGCGGGTCCAGAAAGACATGGACCATGTTGAACCAAATAAAAAATGGAAGACATAGAAAATATCCAACCAAATCGGGGTGGGTAGAGTGTACCATTGGGGTGGGTTAGGTGTGAAAAAAAATGTACCAAGAAATTTTTTACTTTTAAATAAAAGGAGCGGGTAGGAGAGTATACGGGGTGGCAATAGCCGCACCCCAACATAAACCCTGGCACATTTTCTTGAGAAACCTCTGACTTCATAAAAAATAAAAGGAACCATCCACCAACGCCGGCCCCCACCTTGACGAGTTCCACCGACGCCACCCCCGCCTTGACAAGATCCACCAACGTCTCCCCTGTCGTTGGTCCACCCGATCCACGCCGTGAAGGAGGTGGCAGTTTGCCTGATCCACGTCAACCACGCCGTCGGCCACATCCCTACTAATGTACATAAGGACATTGTGTTGAGGGGTTAAGGGTTTCATTCAAGGGGGCGGATATTTCCACCACCTTATGTTTCAAGGGCACCACCTTATTAAACTCACACCCTACACATTTGGTTTTCTCCCATACCCACTACCCTATATATATCCCTCAACAAAAACACTAGTCTCACCACCTATTGGTTTTTGAACATATCACACTCTTCTCTTTGCTTTAATTCATATCATCTCCTCTGCCACCTCTCCACCACCTCCCACTACCTCCTCTCCACCTCTGCCACCTAACCCTACCTTTCCCTCCTCTAATCAACTCCTCCCACCATCGGTATCTCTCTAGAGATTGCTCTAACATGATCACGTTCATATTGGTGATAAAAGGGTTCTACGAGGTGGGGAGGTTCGACGACGCGAAAGGCCTCACGCGGTCGATGGAGGCGCACGGGTGTTCCCTGAACGTCGTCTTGAATTTCAGACGGATTTACAGACGATGCCATGTGGAAGACTGTTCCAGAACCTATGGGTTCTTTTGTTTCTATCGACCATGACTTTGTCTATATATTACATATATGTAGACACCCCACATGTCTAACTCCTTCCAGAACCTACATGTTCATTTTTTCTATTTTCATTGACTGAGAAATTGTCTAGAAAAATACAAATATGTAGACACCCCACGTGTCTAACTTCTTTCAGAACCGACAGACTTTTTTTCATGTTTCCATTGACTAAGCCACTATCTAGGAAATACAAAGATGTAGACACCCTACGTGTCTAATTCATTCCAGAACCTACATATTTGTTTTCTGTTTCCATTGACTGTGACATTGTCTAAGAAATACAAATATGTAGACACCGCATGTGTCTAACTCATTTCACCACCTACTCACCGCCGATGAGAAACAGAGGACCTGCTCTTCGAGGTGCTAAAGCACGCGAACGCCAGATTCACGCACTGGTAGTATGAAGGGTCCATTTCCTGGTGGTCCAGAAAATAATGAGCTTCTCATTGACTATCATTTTGTTTTTTCATCGATGTGTTGAAATGAATGTTTATTTAAGTTACAACAATAGACATCCCATGTGTTTAACCCATTCCAGAACCAAATGGAGGACTTTTCTGTTCTCATCGACATGTGTATTGTCTAGGACATTTAAAAACTTAGACACTGCATATGTCTAATCCATCCCAGAAGCTATGAGTTGATTTTTCTGTTTTCATAGATAGCAACAATGTCTAGGAAATTTAAAAACTTAGACACTACATATGTCTAACCCATCCTTCCCGATACCCCATGAGGAAAATGAAAATCCCACTCTTCGATCTTCGTCGCTCATATGTTTCCACACCTGTGTGTCTAACCCATTCCAGAACCTTTTGATTGATTTTTTGTTCACCTAGACAAGATTATTGTTTAGAATCTTTAACAACGTAGACACTCGACATGTCTAATCCAAACCAGAACCTACAGTTTTCATACATGTTAACCTAGACATCTTGATTGTCTAGGTTATATAAATACATAGAAAATACATGTGTCTAACGCGGGAAGAGAAAAAGGGTGGCAGATAGAAGGTGGTGCTCTTAATCATTATACCTTGGAAGTGTTTCAATGCCTCCGGTTAGTTGAGGAGGTGGTGCCTAAAGCAGTTTAGGTGGTGGTAATATCTCTCCCCTTCATTCAAATCTCTTTTGCTTTATCTTTCACACACACACACATATATCAGGCAGTGGTGAGTTTTTATTATTGTCATGATTGATTTTTGGGAACTACTGTTGCAGACATTATGTTGTTGTCCCCTGCATCCATTCATGAAAGGGAAAAAAAACTTTGGATGGCCTGATCTTTTGATTCAGGAAATCGTTTTTTTTTTTTGCAGCCACTGATTTGGCTATTTGTTTGGGCTGAAATTTTTCTGAGAAAAGAGGAATCTGAGCCTCTCTTTTTCTTCCCCTCCCAACACTCTTATCGGTTGATAAATTCGAGTTTTGAAATCCAGTTTTTGATTGGGTTGTTTCTTGTTGTATTTCTTGTTGGGTTTTGAATTATGAGTTAAAAATGGGTTAAGGGGGTTTCATTCAAATGTGATAACAACGTATCAGATTATTTGATTTTTTTTATTGGGTTTTGATTTTTTTTTTTGTTGGGTTTTGGCTTATGATATTTTTTAGGTTGAGTTGTTTCTTGTTGGGTTTTGGATTATGAATTGAAAATGTGTGTGCAATTGGGGTATGTGGGGTTTCATTCAAAATGTTGAATTGATGTTAAAAAAAACCTTTTTTTAGGATTGTCAAATGATTAAGACACTGTACATAGATGATGAAGGGTGATAGCAGTGGAAAGATGGGTTAAAGGTGATAACAATGTACATATATATGATTAAGGGTGTACTTAGACAAATAATTTCAATGCACATTGAGAAAGATAGGTTAATAGTTTCCTTGCATTCAATGTTTTCTGTATTGTATGGGTTCCTTGAATTTCTTCATACTATGCAGTTATCAGATTTTGTTAAAGTCCTCAAGCCAACTCGGATTTTGTTAAAGTCCTCAAGCCAACAAACATAACTCAATGTACACTGTTATGCCCATTTTATACACTGTTATGTTTCTTCTGTATACTTTTATGCTTCTAATATGATATAGAAACTAGTTTAACTGGTCATCTTAGTATCTAGGACTCTAATTTGCTAGTTTTGCATGTACCTTTTGTAGTTATAGGGGTATCCACATGACAAAAGAACTCCAAAATTCACTTTATGCTCCTCTTGTATACTGTTATGCTTCTTTTGTACAATGTTATGCTTCATATTAATGTAATTATGATATTCAGTCCATTTGTAGGTATCCAACCTACTTCCTCCATCTCACTGGTTATTTTTTCAATTATGATTGTTGCTGAAATCTTTTTAGGGATTTTTAGTTTTAAGTCCCCGGAAACTATCGAATTTAGCGATCGATCCCTCACTTCTTCATATTTTGGTTTTAGTCCCTGCATTTAAATGATAATTTAGGAATAGGTCCCTCCCAGGGACTAAAAAATAAATTTAATAATTTAGGAATAAGTCCCTCCGAGGGACCTATTCCTAAATTATCATTTAAATGCAGGGACTAAAATCAAAATATGAAGAAGTGAGGGATCGATCGCTAAATTCGATAGTTTCTGAGGACTTAAAACTAAAAATCCCATCTTTTTATTGTGCTGCCTCCACCTACTGTTTCGTGGTTGTTTAATGTCAATGGATTAGAGTATCTGCCTTTCTAGTTGTCCTAATCTCAACTAAAAACTGAGACTGAAGTCTAACATTTCTTTGAAACATATCTCCATTCAGTCTATTCATTGATGGACATAATACTTGAGAAATTATTAAATTAGGCATGGTCAACTGTTTGAAGATGTGAATGTGACTCCAAACTCCCCTAACAAATCACAGGCTTTGTTTGGATGAAATAACGAAAATCAATAACATTGATATAGAAACAACCAACTCAATGTTGGATTTTAGACATATAAGAGTGACTAAAAATGTATCACATGCATGAAATATTTATGCATGGCTTGTCATCTCTATATAATTCTCCTTCCATGCATTATATTGGGTAGTGTTGAAACGTCTGCTATTACACCTCATGCAACGTTTCATTCCAAATCGGTTTCAATTGTATGCAATGGTTAATATTCATAATTGCATGCATTGAATGAAATGGTGTAACTGAATATTCATTTGTTGCATGTATCATTTAATTGGGTTGATTAATATTGCTATCTATATAAAGGTCTCATGCATCCTTTGATAAGAGAGAGAGAGAGAGATGATCAACAAGATCAACAGAAGCACCATTCCATGCATAAATATACTTTCCAAGGGTTGTGTTAGTACAATTTTTCTATCTTCAATTTCTAGCTATTCTCTTTGATCCGGGCGTCTGAAAGGATCGCAGTCTGTTCACAGTGGTTCTTCCGTAGCTCGCACCCCGGAAGAACAAAACCTATTGTGGTCGTATCTCTCAGTGGTAGGAGCCATTCAACCCTATGCGTGAGGGGGCCTTATTCACCGAGGACAGAGTGTTTTCACTCGCTTCCACATTTCCGGATACAATTTTCTAATCTCTAACTCTTTTATTTCATGCTTTTACAATATATTTTAGAGTATGCATGATTTAATATTTATCGATGTTTAAATTCTTGATGTGATAATTATAAGAATTTGTGTTTAGCCTCATTTTTGTTTGTCACGCACAACAATCTCGGTGAATAAGTCCACAAATTCTTATATATATATGTGAAGAAATTAATATGTGATAAATATGAATGTGTGAATAACATAATTTTAGTTGTTGCATGCTATTAGAAATCCGGATGGAGTTTAATATAGACAAGGCAATTCAATTTATTTATTTATTGATGATTGTTGCCTACTGTTATGTTGCTTTGGAGGCTTATTATAGATTATATGATTTCATGGTTTCATACATCACTTCCTAGGTCCTGAGATTAACCTTTTCTTTATGCATGGAATATTATTGGGCATGCATGATAATCTTGGAATTTGCGTTAAATGTGTGTATTGAAACAAATATTTCAAAACCGTCCATGTTTAAACCTTTGTCTGGATGGCATGTAACATTTATTTCCTTGCATCCATATAATGTAAAGTTGATTATTATTATTATTATTATTGGATTGACTTATGGATTTGGGAAAGAAATTAATTTTGATTAATTTGACACCTTCATTGTGTTATTCTGTATTGATGACTCTTTATGATATGTAACTGTTAATATTTTTTGTGATGAGCAATGTATGCTACTGGTTATCAAAATCATGAAATTGATTTTTGTGTTTTTTCTGATTATGTTTTAATCAGTACAATATATTCATGCAATGGTTTTAGATGCCATTCTGGAGGGTCTTTGACATGATATATAATTATGGCTGTGGAACATGTAATTTTTCTTTTAATGTACTTCATATCTTTTAATCTTATCCATAGAGGTTATACGTTTATAAATTAAAAAAAAAATATTGTATTTATATCATTATTGGTGATTAATAATATATTTGTGGTGTTAGTATTGATATCCATGCATGACACATTTATGTATCCTATTGAGTATGGATTTATGAAAAAATAAATTTGATCATGAACTTAATACTTCAATACACAATATTGTGATATGTTATATTGTATGGTCTATATATATGTGCATTATTTAATATGCCTCATTTTCTGAGATAACTTGTCAACATTTATAGTTCCTTGAAAATATTCATTCTTTTGGGATTTGATATTTCCGTGGTATTAGTGTTCTTATTTATGCAGGGCACGTTTATGTATCATATGAAGATATATATTAATTTCAAGGAATGCATAATTCTATTTATTTGAAGGCCAGTAACATTCCAATAATATTTTGACATGGGATTGAATAAATGGAGTTCTATGTTATTTGACAGTTGACACTATTTGAATTCTTTTTCTCGGTCATGATTATCATTCATTCAGAATTCTTATTATATTATCAGTAATCTGTGACTTAGCCATATCTTACGGCAGCTATTGGTATTTTCTCCCGGCATTATTATTATATTTCAACATCAGTGATCAGTGGGTGGTTGAGCCATATTAAATGTTGACGTGCAGAATTATTGTTACATGACCTTTTTCATTCTTTATGATATTGGACATTTACTGATGGCTCATGCATTCTGAGACTCAGTGTTGAAGTGGGTTATTCTTTAAGGGAGCTAGATATATTGGTGTTTTAAAATATCATTTTGGGAGATTACTACTATATTATCTGGTTTGTTGAGGTATTATCTGAAGAGTCATCTTGATATATTCTTCATGTGCATATTTTGTGTATTATTTTATGGTATTCTAGAAGAATATTCAGTGACAAATGGTCTATGCGAGGTACGTGAGTACAAACCTAACTTTTGATTACCTTAATTATTAATGGTCATATTAATTTTATGGTAATCATGCTCCTATAAATGTCTTGGTCAATTGCATACTTATAGTGAGATCATGTTAATGTGCATGTTATTATAATTAACATGTTTGTATGCTCATGTGGTAATGATCAAGTTTTATTATTTGCATGCATATAAAATAAAATTGCATGTGATTTGTAGAAAATATTTTGCATGCATATATATCCCAAACTATTTTTTAGTAGTCTCTAAATGTGGGGATATTTTGTGAAAATAAAATTACAATGGTAATTTACATACCCTAAAAATGTGGGGGGAGACATATACCTCATTAATATATATATATATATATATATATATATATATATATATATATATATATATATATATAGGGATCCGATTACATGCGGTTTACGGTCGGTGCGGTGCGCGATCACGGGCCGTCGATCACGGGTCCATCGCATCGGACGGTCGGGTGCGATTCACGTCGACCGTTGGATGCGATGGACCCGCGATCGAACGGCCCACGTCGTAAACCGCACCGACCGCACACCGCACGTAATCGCGACCATATATATATATATATATATATATATATAGACTACAAAATATTGGAACAAGAAAATGAAAATGTTTAGACAACTATAAATAAAACTTGAGTTGATTCACCTTATATCTAAGGAAATATAACTCGAGTTTGTGAGGTTACAAAGAACTTCACTAAAAGACTTGCGAGATGACTCGTCCTTAATATTGAGACCGAGGGAGATGTGGGTTAAGCCCATTAAATAATTACCTGCAGTGGGCTCCCTACCATTGTGATTGGAGATCCCATGAAGATGGTTTTCAAGGGGTTAACGAAGCTGTATGGGTAAATTTGTGAGTACTGTAGAGGAAAAATTCCTCTAACCCATCCCTATGGTAACAGTGCTAACTGTAGTGGAAGTAGGTTGAGCTAAATGCTCTTAATGGATTCGAGTTCTTTTCAGACAGGGTGTGGTCCATGCAGGCACCTTGGAGAACTCACCTATATGAGTGCACGGACGTGGGGCCGCGTCCTTTGAGATTTGGGTTAAATCTCTAAGGCACTCAAGAAAAGATACGAGCACATGGCCGTAACGTGCTACCCCGCAGAACAGAACTCATATCCTGTACCATGTGTGTGATCAGTGAAACCGGGCTAAAGGGGTCGAATTCAAGGACTTGGTCTATTCAGGCTTCTCCGGGGGATATGATTTACACTAAGTGAAGGTTCAAACCCAAAAGGTACTTTCACCTATTACATGGTATAAGACGTCCAAAACTCTTTGTTTATTTTAGATCAATTTGCCTCTATTCCAGATCCATTTGTTTCATCCGAGATCCATTCATTGATCTATTTCATTTTGTGTCATATGCATTTTCAGTCAGTGGGGGATTGTTGGATTTTAGACATATAAGAGTGACTAAAAATGTATCACATGCATGAAACATTTATGCATGGCTTGTCATCTCTATATAATTCTCCTTCCATTTATTATATTGGGTAGTGTTGAAACGTCTGCTATTACACCTCATGCAACGTTTCATTCCAAATCGGTTTCAATTGTATGCAATGGTTAATATTCATAATTGCATGCATTGAATGAAATGGTGTAACTGAATATTCATTTGTTGCATGTATCATTTAATTGGGTTGATTAATATTGCTATCTATATAAAGGTCTCATGCATCCTTTGATAAGAGAGAGAGAGAGAGAGGGATGATCAACAAGATCAACAGAAGCACCATTCCATGCATAAATATATTTTCCAAGGGTTGTGTTAGTACAATTTTTCTATCTTCAATTTCTAGCTATTCTCTTTGATCCGGGCGTCTGAAAGGATCGCAGTCTGTTCACAGTGGTTCTTCTGTAGCTCGCACCCCGGAAGAACAAAACCTATTGTGGTCGTATCTCTCAGTGGTAGGAGCCATTCAACCCTGTGCGTGAGGGGGCCTTATTCACCGAAGACAGAGTGTTTTCATTCGCTTCCACATTTCCGGATACAATTTTCTAATCTCTAACTCTTTTATTTCATGCTTTTACAATATATTTTAGAGTATGCATGATTTAATATTTAATCGATGTTTATATTCTTGATGTGATAATTATAAGAATTTATGTTTAACCTAATTTTTGTTTGTCACGCACAACACTCAATAGCACCACCAACTTCAATAAATTTAATTGAATCTTGACACCAATGGGTCTGTGTGAGTTCACATCTGATCCTCCATGGACCGCTGAGCAATACATGCATGAAAGGAAGATGCTAGTCTTTTGATGGAACTTGTCTTTTGTTGACCATGCAATTTTTTTTCGGTAGCTTAATATTGGGAATCGAATCCATGATCCAAACTCTTCCATATCTAATTTTATTTTTAAATAAAAAATGGGAAGAGGGGGTACCTCTACCAATCTGTCAACATGTAGGTCAGTTGAGATTAGCACAATATAAAGATTTATGGGTATACCATTAATTATTGTATGTATATCATTAGACACCATTAAATGGTTAAGCTGAATATTCACATTATTATGCCTATGTTTTTCTGGATTATATATCTCTGTTAGACACCATAAAATGTTAACATTACTTTGAGTACATTGTTATACTTCATTCATATACCATTAACCTTTTCAACAAAGAGATGACATGAGAGAGTTAGGTAGATCTTCACCTTGCCATCACTGAGAATATGCTCTCTCCATTGCGAATATGTTCTCTCCATCAATAGCCCATTGCGTCTTATATTTTGATTGTGAAAAGTGTAATATTGATTAGTATTCTATGTACACCATTAATTATTGTATGTACACCATTAAATATCATTAAATTTAGAAAACTCAATTGAAAGTTCAGATTCAGACCTCTATTTGACTATATTGCTCTACTCTTTGTAAGTCAAAACTCTTTCTGGACATTAATAGTTGAAGCTTGAAAGAAACATGAATAACCTATATTTAGATAATGGAGTGCGGAAAGCATAAGTATCCTTGTATATTAGATGGTAGTTCACATTGTTAAAATTTCTTGTACACTGTTAATCAATGTTTGTACACTCTTATAATAACAGGGTCAGTGAGGCCTTTCCTCCCAAAATCTATGCTAGTGCAGTATATATGTTGAGTACCTCATAAAGGGAGCTAGCATGAAATGGGGGCAACAAGACATACTAAGATTCCGAGGGGAGTATGCAACAAAAGTTATTCGAAAAGCGAAAGAAAGTGATGCTCGAATAATGAGTTTTCAAAAAAAGCATAAAAGTTATAAACATAATATGTAAATATTACTATGTGTAATTTTGTAAATATGTTGTAGTGATTTAAACAACAGATATTTAAAATGTTGTAAATCGGTGTGTTGATTTAAATAGCATGTCGAAATAGTGTTTGAAATGCTTTATATATCAGGTTGAAATGATGTTTGAAATGCTTGTTCGCTACTACAAGTTAAACATAGGTTATATTGATTATTCTGCGTACACCGTTATAAACAGTTTGTACATTGTCATCTATCCGTGGATAGGGTACCTTATTTATATTGATCGTTCTGTGTACACTATTATGTTTCACTTGTATACCATTATATACAGTCCGTAAACCATTATGTTGGGAGGGGAGAAAAACAAAGAAGAGATGGGGCTGGGGTTAAAAATGGAAGAAAAAGGGGTAGAGTTTACTGAGGATGGATGAAAGAAACTAAATAAAATGGATGAATGGATGGAACTTATTGTTATTACAGTGGGATCCTCAGGAATCTCTAATTAATTTCCCTTTTATTCTTTCTTTTAAGAGAAGGGGCGATGTTGACTATTGAAGAGAGGCAGAGAGAAACTGTTTAAGGTAAATGTGTATTCCTGTGTGTGGACTATTTGTGTTGAAATCTAATGCTGTAAGATTTAATTTTAAATCTGATATGAATTAAAATAATTTTATTCTGATTTTAAATTTTGAATCTTATCTAATTTTAAAATTTGAATCTTGAATGTCAAAATTTTAAATTTTCTTATGGATATATTGGATTAATAGATTTGATAAAGATTTTATAGATAACAAAGAAACATTCATGGTGAATCCATCAAATCTATCCATAAATTTAAAAATTTAAGATTGAAGTTGAGAAACATTTAAAAAATGTGTTTATAGAAACGTGATTCGTAATCACATCTCTTACAAATCATGTCTTTCGTGTAAAAAAGGAAAAAAATAATCTAGGTTGCAAGTGCTGACCTGGTCAAAACTAAACCCAGGGCAATTTTGCAATTAAAACTGGCCTGGGATCAAACATGAAATTAAATTTTTTTAAGGGATTAAAAGTGAAAATTGCACTTATATAAATAGAGAATATAAAAGTGTAATGTTCTTTACAAATTTAGGATTTGCTTACAACAAATTTAAAGCTATAAATAGTGACATGCTCTAGATTTTTTTTATATATATTCACTAACTTGATCGTGAGACTTTTTGTTGCAGGTCCCCATCACTTTGTCGGCAAAAAAAAATGTTGTTACACTCAGTTTTTTTCTCAGTTTAAAACACAGTCCTATATATCACGTTAGAAATGCAGTGAAGCATATACTTCATTAGATGTTGTTTATGTCCATTAAATATTTTCTTACACTTATTAAAAATAGGTCCATTCAACTCAACATGAAGCGATATGCACTTTTTATCAAATATATATCTCATTAGATTATGTTTACCATTCTTTTAAAAATAAAAATATGTGAGGTCTGAGTTTTGATTGGTGAATGTAACTAAGTCTAACATTTTTCAAAAAACTAAGGCGCATGAATTTACATTATATATATAAATTGTGATGAATGGGGAGCCCCAAAATTTGAAGTTTAATCTATGTAACCCTGTCAAGTATCAACACAAGCCACATAAAAGCACCACCTCTGCTTTAGTCGCTTTTTCCTCCATAAATGATCCCATGCATTTAGACCTGCTTTTGCAATACATGTGGGTCATTTATGAATGGGATGGTGTGTACTGGGGGTGCTGTTGGGTCTCTCTTTAGCTTGTCATACATATCAAAACTTGGAAAAGCAGTCACACCAACTTGGAAGAGAAACCTTTATTTTATTTTTCCACTCGATTGTGCAGGACCCCCACCACACCTACATGCAACCCTTCATCAGCTAAACCCACCCACTGATGGGGTGACACCTAGTGTAGGTCCATTTGATTGAGAAAAATAGTCTTTTGATTAGTGTTCAGTGTTCCATCTAGAAACACTTTGTTACTTTAAAGCTATCATTCTAGTGTTTGTGCAGTTACATGGCATGATGGGAATCCTTGAAATGGGAACATTTAAAGGTACTGAAACTTTAACTCAATGAAAATTAAAGCACATACTTCAATGTACATACCCATTCATGTAAAAAATTGAAAAAATGGAGCTTGATTCAATAGCTCAGTGGTTGATAAGAAATAGGTAGTGTGTTAGTTTCAACAAAAGGGCGTTGCAAAAGTTTCAATCTTGTTTGGGTAGTCATATAAGAAGTTCTTGTGAGTCATCTTTATACTAGTATAATAGATATGATGGAATAACCTAATTCCAGATGGAGACTGATAGTATTAATACCAACTTATTCTTAGTTATTCTGACATAACTATATTCATCCATTCCATGCCGACAAACATATGTTTTAGGATTATTCTCCCTTATTCCAACCTATTCCAGTGCTATTCCTTTGCCCAACATGCCACTAATGACAACTCTTGAACAGCAATGCACATAATCCTTTATGACTTACTATCTTCCAAGGTGCTCCTCATAATCCTCATAATATTAAATCCTTCCTCAATCGATGCGATTTTTTGGGGAAGATTCTAAGCAAACTAAAAAAAATAAAAGATGGATTGCGTTGTTAAAAGTCACGCAAAGCACCCGATGAGGAGCACGAACACGTGCTTTAGACCAATTACTGAGCGACTTTAGACCTCAATCCATATGGTTTTGCACAGTTAAACATGATTATCATTTTTATTTTAAATTATCTCCTATGTTGGAATGCATGGACATCATGTGAAGGTTGATGGATTGGGTAAGTGAAGTCGGAGGCTCTTTTTCCGAAGAAAACAAACCAAATTATATTGTTTTGATATGTTCATTTGGGGCTTAAAAACTTCTCTTCAGCTCCTAGTTTTTTAGGATTTCCAAGTTGCTCAATGTGAGAGCCCCTTGGAGAGATGGAAGAAACTTCCCCAGCTAAAACCTAGTTAGAGGAACTCTAGTATACCTAGGTGAGGAGGGTGATTCATTCGAGGAGATATTGAAATGGTTGCTGGTACTCTAACCCCCTATTAGAACAGCTCCAATGGAGCTTCAAAAACAAGATTTGAAGATGGTTTTCTGGCTCCAATGGAGCTTCAAAATGAAGACTGCAGGTCTTCAAAATGAAGACTGCAGGTCTCTATATGTTACATCAAGGTATAGTAATTCCATAAGGGCCCGTTTGGGGTAAGACATAAGATCATTTGCCCTTGATAGTTATACTGGGATAGATAACAATCCATGATGAATAAGTAAATTTTTGTTTGGTTGTCTTTTTTGTTATTCTCATTGGAAAACGTAAAATTTATATTTTTGTTGTTTGGTTCACTTTGAATAAAATATGGATAAGTGGTAGATAAGAGATGGATAAGAGTTTATGACTTTTTAAATGACAATTATACCCCTGCATAAATTATTTGTGTTTGGGAATAAGTATAAGAGATATGAGTGTGATATGATAGATGTGACAGTTTTTGAAATGTGTGCAGAGAGTGTTATGTGAGATAAATATTTTAAAATGACAGAGAAGGGTATTTTTATCCATTGGCATAGATAAGCCCTGATAAACAATTCCACCATTTTCTTAGAATAGTTATCAGGCCTTATCCTAGCTTATCCAGACATAACTATCAAGGTTTATTCTTGTCAAACAAACAACTGTTTGAGGCTTATTCTACTGTATTCTCCCCTATTCACCCTTTATTCTTCACCCCAAACGGGGGGTAAATGTCATTATTAACTTAGAACAACTTTTAATAAATGACATTTAACTTCAAAAAAATTATAAATTCTCAATTTTTCATTTGTATTTAATAAAAATATGGAATTTTAAAAAATGTGTGTTAAATTTTTAACCAAAAAATTTCATATAAAGATCAAAAGCAATGTTTCAAAAACAAATCTATCTTATCCCATAGGTCAGACAACTAGATTACATACAAGTTCACTTGTAACTTTACGTATATATATTAATTTTTTTATATGTAAATATAGAGTTAATATAATTTGGGTATTTATATTAAAATTAAGACATAAATATCAATAAACAATGAATATGAAAGAGCTAGACAGAGTATAATGTGAATTTTAACAAATTAAAATAGTGATTTGAAGACCCATACAAAAAATGAAATACATTTTTATTAATGATGAAGTATATATATTCATGTGAATTGAAAGCATTCATTTATAAAATTTTCATAATAGAACATATACTGAAATAATGAAGTATATAGTGATTTCATAGACTGTGTTAATAACGTGATTTATATATGTTAGATTATATGTGTTATCTCATTATGTGTGTAGTACATTACACGTGTAACTCCTATTCATTTGTCTATATAAAGGGATACAACCCTAAGTGGAATACAAGGATTCCCATTATTCCATTCTCTCATCGTAACATGGTATCAGAGCCACCACCTCACAAACCCTAAATTTTTTTTTTGGAATCCTTCATCGCCGTCGTCGTCGTCGTCGCCGTCACTGACGTTGTCGTCGTCGTTGCGCCGCACCTGCCGCTGCGCGTCGCCCCTGCCGCGCAGCCCCTGACGCCGCGCACCGCCCACCCCGCGCCGCCCCGGCCCCTGCTGCGCAGCCCCTGCCCGCGCGCCCCCTGCTGCGCTCCTGCCGCTGCGCGCCACCCCTGCCCGCGCGCCCTGCAGCCTCTGCCACGCAGCCCCTGCCGCTGCGTGCCACCCCTGCCCGCGCGCCCTGCAGCCCCTGCCGCGCAGCCCCTGCCCGCGCGTCCCCTGCCGCGCCCCTGCAGCTGCGCGCCACCCCTGCCCGCGCGCCCTGCCGCCCCTGCCGCGCCGCCCCGACCACTACCACCCTTGGCCCTGCCGTGCTGCCCCTGGCCCTGCCGCGCCGCCCTTGCCGCGCAACCCCTACAGCGCCCTGCCCCGGATCGAGCACCGCGCACGGATCCGGACTGATCCGCACGCGGTACGCGCACGTGCACGCGGTACGCGCAAACGCGTCCGCGTCTCCTGGCGCTCTGTCCCCGGACGCGTTTTCGCCAGCTCGCGCACGCTGTACGCGCAAACGCGTCCGAGTTTCTCGGCGCCCTGTCCCCGCACGCGGTCGCGTGATCCCTGTGCACCTGTCCCGCACGCGGTCCCGGGATCTGGCCTCGTGCGTGTTCCCCACATCACCCGGGAGCGTAACCAGCACCGAGTGACAGCACCCGGGCTAGTGTCCGCGCGCACCCACCGCGGCCAGCCGCCCTCAGCCACGGTGCACCGACCACTGCCGCCACCGCCGGCCACCGCCGCCCACCGCCGCCGTCCGCCGGCACCGCTGGCCACCGCCGCTCCTGCCGGCCACCACCTCCGTCGCTTGCCGGCCGCCGCCTTCCGCCAGCCCTCCGGCTCCTCCGGCGGCCCTCTGCCCCCATTGGCCGCCCGTCGCCGCCGTCCGGCACCTCCTTGTGACTCTGAATCACTAAATCGGCTATAACTTCCTCTCCGGAAGTCCGATTTAGGTGTTCCAGGAGTCCATTTTGTTCAATTTTTCGTGCTCTACGTCCTCGTTTGCTTCTGATCCTCATCCGAGTGGTCCTGCACAATGTCAGAAACCAACGACGACCTTCCTCCTCCATTACCTACTTCGAAGGTACATGATCCTCCTCCAGCTGCTATGATATCAAATCTCTCTTCGGCAGCTACTCTATCTCAGATGGCATGTTTTGAGAATTTTCGGGAAAATCTTCCTAACGCGACGGATTTCCTTCTCAGTTCTACGGAAGACTGGTCACCTTGGCACATTACAGTGTAGAGTGCTCTCGATCGTTGTGATCTTGTTGGTTATATTGATGGTTCTGCTGTGCAACCCTCTGATCGAGACTCGACATATGTCACCTGGCGCACACGAGACAGACGCGTACGCTCTTATTTGATCAATTCTGTTGATCGTTCGATCCGTGCAGATCTCACTGATTTCACGTCATCCGCTGCACTATGGAGTCATCTTTGTGATCGCTTTGTCGAGAAAAGCGGTGCTCGTGAATATCAGCTTCTGATTGAGACTCAAACTGCTACTCAAGGTGATCCCTCTGCTCAGACTCTATATGGCCGCATGAGGGCGAACTTCAGGGAGCTTCGTGCACTTGAGCCTGGACCGATGACTACTCCTGCCGAGCGAGAGGCCTTCCGAGATCGTCGTGAGTTGTACCAGTATCTGATGGCTCTTTGTCCAGAGTTTTCTGCATTGGCTGGTCAACTCATCCATCGGGATCCTCTTCCTCGACTGGAATCTGCTGTCGCTGAAGTTGTCGCTGAGGAGACTCGTCTTCGTTCCATTGCGCTACGTCAGTCCACTCCACCTTCCACTTATGATGGTGTTTTGGCAGCTACTCCTTCTACGTCTGTCAGAGGCTCTTCTCGAAAGAACACCATCTGTACCCACTGCAAGAAGCCTGGTCACCCGATCGCTGACTGTTGGAAACTTCATCCTGAAAAGCGCTTTGGACCTAAAGGACGAGGACAGCGTCGTCCTATTGATCCCTATACTTCTGCTGCTGTTGCTACTGACGCTCCGCCTTCCTACACAAATCAGTTCGGACGCATCCGAGAGAGTCTTGATCAGCTGATCGTGCAGCATCCTCCTCCTGGTTCTTCTACTCCCTCTGCTTTTTCTACTACTTCGGGTACTCCTGTTCATTGGATTTTTGATTCTGGTGCTTCACATCACATGACACCGGACAGTTCTGTCCTCACTGCATGCTCACCGGCCCCTTCACACCTACCCACAATTCATACTGCTGATGGCTCTCCCTTAGTCATCACTCAGTGTGGATCGATCAATACCACCTCTGATTCTACAGGACGCCTTTCATTGCCATTTGTTTTGCATGCCCCTGACCATTGCATGAATCTCATATCTATTAGTCGATTATGTGATTCTGGTCTCACTGTTACATTTACCACCTCTGGTTGTCTTGTGCAGGATCCACGATCAGGGCAGAGGATTGGCGTTGGACGTAGAATCGGTGGACTTTATTACGTGGAGTATCTTCGTCTTCCCGTTCCCAATCCATCTGTTTTCTGTGTGTAGATACTCCAATTTTGACCGTCCAGAGAGACAGAAATACTTCAAGTAACACACGGAAATATCCCACAAGTGGACACCAATAGAGAACCAAAGGTTCGGTAAACCAGAAACCCTAACCCTAGCCTTGACCTAGCCCTAAAACGGAAACCCTAAACCTTGACCTAGCCCTAAACCCTAACCCTAGCCTTGACCTAAACCTAAACCGGAAACCCTAACCCTAAGCCAAAACCCCAAACCCTAGCCCAAACCCTAACCCTAAACCAAACCCTAGCCTTGACCTAAACTTAAACCGGAAACCCTAACCCTAAGCCAAAACCCCAAACCCTAGCCCAAACCCTAACCCTAAACCAAACCCTAGCCTTGACCTAAACCTAAACCGGAAAACCTAACCCTAAACCAAAACCCCAAACCCTAGCCCAAACCCTAAACCTAAGCCAAACCCTAACCCAGACCTAAACCTAAACCTACCCTAAAAACCAAAACCCTAAAAACCTAAAGTCCCTGGAAAGGGGCAGCTAGCCCTAACTAGCCGCCCCTCACTGGGCGGCTAGTTTACACTAGCCGCCCCCCTAACCGCCCCCTGGCCAACTTTGGACCAGTTCCCTGGATGGGACATAAAGCAATATTAAATGCTGATCATTGCGGCGGGTCATGACCTTTAGCCGCCCTCTCTTGGCCGGATCAAACCAAATAGCCGACCCAAGCCACCGCTTGTCAGAGATGGGACGTTTGGCAGGTCATGATGGGGCGGCTACTAGGAAGTAGCCGCCCCTCACCTGGTCTCTGACAGAAGAACCAGAGCATTAATGAGAGGTCCAATCGAAGCCAATCCACTCCATTACCCCCTGGATCTTCCCCTGCCTCTCTTTTACTATAAATAGAGGAGGTCCCAAGCCCAAATAAAAAAACATCACAAACATCCACAAATCACCAATTCATCTTCATCAATCCCCACTTGTTCAAACCCTTCCACCACTAGAAATCCCAAGAGAGAGAGAGAGAGAGAGAGCCCCTTTTGTGAGAGAAACACCCATTCCCTACATAAAATACCCTCTCATCCCACCCTCCATAAACCCAGGCTAAACCTAGCTTAGCATCTGCCCAAGACCCCACCCTTTTCCTACCAAAGCCCTGCCCAAATTCCCCCAGACCCTGGACGGCTAACCCTAGATAGCCGCCCCCTGGCCGACGGCTAAACACAACTAGCCGCCCCCCTATCCACACCCCATATCAACATCCCTTTGACCCATAACTCCTTTAGTCAAGCCCGGAAGCAGAATAGGATTACTTGTTTTTCACCTCTGTGTACGGTATATCCGTGTCTCAGAGCGCAGACCCCACAAACTCCCCCACGTAGGCGATCAAATCCGACCCAAACCCTTTCCTGTTTTTAGAAAAAGCAGGTGGCGATCACAAAACCCCTTGAATCCTCTTGAGCCGCTGTCGGGCATCTCAACCAGGAACCACACCCTCACCCCTTCCGAGAAGACGATCCGACCGAGCCCGCCAGGGCACGCATCCGATCCGAACCCTCCGAAGAACCCCCACACACGCGGATTTTTCGACACCGACACTGTGGTAGTGTCACCTCTGATGTCGACTTGTGGCATCGAAGGTTAGGTCATGTGTCTGAGTCTCGTCTCAAAGAACTCTTTCAGTCTGGTGTCTTAGGTCGTGTTGCTTTTTCTTCACTTTCTATTTGCGAGGGCTGTAAATTAGCCAAACCTGTGGCTACTTCTTTTAGACCTAGTAATAATCAGTCCTCTAGTCCATTTGAGCTTGTTCATTCTGACATTTGGGGCCCCTCTCATGTAACCTCAAAGAGTGGTTTTTCTTATTATATTAGTTTTATTGATGACTTCTCTCGTTTTACTTGGATTTATTTATTACGTCATCGCTCTGAGGTTCCTAAAATTTATGAGGTTTTTACCAATATGATTTATACTCAATTTCATGCTCGTATCAAAACCTTTAGGTCTGATTGTGCTCGAGAATACATCTCTTCTACGATGCGTTCTCTTCTTCATTCTCATGGCACCCTCTTTCAGCAATCATGCCCCTATACTCATGAGCAAAATGGGGTTGCTGAACGTAAACATCGTCATATTCTTGAGACGACTCGTGCTCTTTTACTTTCCTCTTCAGTCCCTAGTACATTCTGGGCTGAAGCTGCTCTTCTTTCAGTCCATCTTATCAATATCACCCCCTCCTCTGTCCTCTCTGGTATGACTCCTCATGAGCGTCTTTACTCTTCTCACCCTGATTATAGCAGACTTCGCACATTTGGATGTACGTGTTTTGTGCTTCTCCCTCCTCATCAACGCACCAAGTTGGCCGCTCGGTCAGTAAAGTGTGTATACTTGGGAATTAGCTTCGAACACAAGGGATATCGCTGCTATGATCCTATTGGAGATCGTTTTTGGATCGCTCGTCATGTGTCCTTTGTTGAGGATGTTCCCTATTTTTCTTCGTCATCTGCTTCATCCCCTCCTCCTGTGCCTTCTCCAGTTCAGGTCTCTCCTCCTGTGCCTTCTCCTATTTTTCCTGGACTACCTGTTGCACTAGAGTCTGTTCCTACTCCAACGCCTCAACCTGCCACTACTACAGATAATCCACCCTCTCCTACCAGTGTGTCTCCTATTGCCCCTGTTGAAGATACTTCCGCTGGTCCTCCGACTTTCACGACTGACGCACCTCCCTCTGATGTGGATCCTCGTCCCTCGTCTCGCTACCCTCAGCGTGAGCGTCATCCACCTGCTCGCTTCAGTTTTGACTCTGGACCACCTGATCAATATGGCTTTGCTTCAGTGAGTACCTATTCTCCACAATTCCAGGCTTATCTCACCGCTATCCATGTCCATCGTGAGCCCAGATCCTATCGAGAGGCAGTTGAGTACCCTGAGTGGCAGCAGGCCATGAATGAGGAGTTTCAGGCGTTTGAGCATACACAGACCTGGGATGTTGTTCCACTTCCGGATGGCGTTACACCTATCAGTTGTAAATGGATCTTCAAGATCAAACATCGACCTGATGGATCCATTGAACGACATAAGGCTCGTCTTGTTGCTCGAGGTTTCACACAGGAGTATGGCATTGACTATGAGGAGACCTTCGCTCCCGTTGCCCAGATGACTACTGTCCGCACCCTTCTTGCAGTTGCTGCTGTTCGTCGTTGGCCTCTCTTTCAGATGGACGTGAAGAATGCCTTTCTTCATGGTGATTTATCTGAGGTTGTTTATATGCAACCACCTCCAGGTCTCAGCACTCCTCAGCATGTCTGTCGTCTTCGGCGGGCTATATATGGTCTCAAACAGGCTCCTCGCGCCTGGTTTGAGCGTTTTCGCAGCGTTATTCTGGCAGCTGGTTTTGTTGAGAGTTTTCAGGACCACTCTATGTTTGTGCGATCCTCATCGCAGGGCCGGGTTATCCTTCTTCTATATGTTGACGACATGATTATCACTGGCGATGACTCCGCCGGTATTACTCTGGTCAAGAATCACCTCAGTCGACAGTTTCAGATGAAAGATCTCGGCACACTTCGCTACTTCCTTGGTCTCGAGATTGCACAGAGTGATCGTGAGATTCTGCTCTCTCAACAAAAGTATACGGCTGACATTCTCGAGCGCGCTGCCCTCTCAGATACTCGCAGTGCAGATACTCCTCTTGAGCTTCATGTGAAGCTTCGTCCTACAGATGGTGAGCTCCTTCCAGACCCGACTCGGTACAGACAGATTGTTGGTCAACTCGTGTATCTTTGCATCACTAGACCTGACATAGCTCATGCCGTCAGTATTATTAGTCAGTTTGTCTCAGCTCCTTGATCGGTGCATTAT